>JAMKPZ010000240.1:0-121463 GCA_024699675.1 Amphibolis antarctica
TTTTTTTGCTACAAAAAAATAGTTATCAAAAAATGCATGAATTGATTTTAAATAGGAATGTTGAGGAATTTGGTGCAGTGACAATAGCACATAAATGAAAATTGTGATGCATATTCAATATACAATCCAAGTACCATGTATTTGACTTTTCACTAATAAAATCCCTTAGAAACAAATATTGTATTTGAGAAAGAGACAAGGCAACTCTTTTTCCCTGCTTTAAATGAATGCCAGAGGAGATTTGTCCATGGATGATGATGTCTATCTCAGATAGATGGCACTAAATATCAATAAATTTGAGAAACTTCTATCAATTCCAAAGTTCAAACTCAATGGGGTCCTCTATCTATTGAGTGTAGTAAGCATCTAACTGTTGAATAGTCTCCAATGAATAGTCTTTGTTCCCCTTTACTAACTCTCTTCATCTAACTGTTGAACTAAAGTTATTGATGGATCAGGTTTAGAAGTTTTATGTTTTTCTTTCTAGGGTTAGTGAATTTTTGTATGTAGCCATTGACCGATGGTCATCCTTCAAGGGTTTGTGCCCACCAAAAACCTTGAAAACTAAAAATCATGTTTTTTGGATTTTTGAGTGTCTGTGCTAGTTGATAATATAAGAAAATTTTTTCGATGGTACCCCAATTTTCCTCGTTTGCAGGTCCCCCACCCTTCAAAAATTTAGTCAAGTGATGGAAAACTCACCTTGACTCTCCCACTCACCAAACATCGTCAATGTTATCATCAACTATCCCACATCGACTCTCCCACTCGCCTAACATCGTCCCGCCACCATCAACTCTCCTGTTGCCATTGTCACTACCTTTGTCCTTATTGTTTACACCTTCCCCTCCTCCCTATGTCGTTACCTCTGCCTTCCCCTCTTCCCTACATCGTTGTTCGTGTGTGTCACAAGCATTTCGATTTAGTTAGAAGCATGTTCAATTGGACCAAAAATAAAAATAAAGATAAAATATTGAATATTAAAGAACATTAAATAAAAACAAAATATTAAAGAATATTGACAAATACTAAATATTTATAAATTTTGTAAAATTTCCATGACATGCACAAACACCCCTGTAAATTTTTCCATTTCTTTATTTTTTTCACTTTCTTAAATTTTCGATGCACACAAATAGACCCTTCAATTTCTATGGTCATTGGAAAAATAACAGAGGTGCATTCCCAAGATGTCTTGTTCTCAGCTGTGGTCAAAACTATGGTTATGGCAGTTGAAAATGAGAGGAAAAAGAAGAGATTAGGGTTTCTCATTACATGGTGTCTATAAATACATAGTGAATTCTAATATGGATCTAAATACCCAATAATATAGACAACAATGAACACTCCCCCTTAAGTTGGAAAATATAAATCAATCATTCCCAGCTTGTTATAAAGATCTTTAAACACACTAGTAGCCAAAGCCTTTATGAAAATATCTACTCTCTGCTGAATGCACCTAGCGTATGAGTTACAAATGGTGCCAATAAGACAAAGTTCTCAAATGTAATGACAGTCGATCTCAATATATTTGATTCATTCATGACAGGTATCGTTATTAGAAATATAAATGATAACCTAGTTGTCACAGTGCATATTCATTGGCAAGGAAACTTTTACACCAAGCTTGGATAAAGAGATTTTATCTACACCAACTTACTAGTAGTTTGAAACATTGATCAGTACTTTGCTTCAACACTAGATTTTGAGATCACATTTTGCTTCTTACTCCTCTAGGTAACCAAGTTTCCTCCAATATAAGTATGTTAGCCTGAGGATGACTTTCTATCAACCTTATCACCATCATATCCTAAATCAGAATATGCAACAATGTGAGAATGTCCATGATTTGAGTATTATCAAACCCTTTTCTGGAATCTGCTTAACATAAGCAAGGATCCTCATCACACCTAGCCAATAAACCTCCTTTAGTGTTTGCATAAATTGACTTAAAGTGCCTACAACATAAGAAATATCTAGCCTAATCACTATAAGATAGATTAACTTGCCTACCAACCATCAATACTTGCCAACATCCTAGAATGGAGTAGAAAACTCATCCTAGAATAGAGGATTTACTTCAACAGGAGTAGGCCCTAGCTGACACCCTACTTAATACATTTTCTTTTAATATCTCAAGAACATACTTTAAGATAGCACTATGCTTCTTTTTGAGTATGCAATTTCAATGTCTAGAAAATTCTATGGCTTGCCCAAATCTTTCATTGCAAAATGCTTTGCTAGATATTGCTTTGTCAGTTAAATGAATTCGTTGTCATTACTTGTCAACAAGATGTCATGCACATAAATAACTAAAATAGTACGTCGACCAGAATTCTTTTGTCCACAACACATTTCTTGAATCCCAATAAAGGATAGTACTGAATTTATTGAACCAAACTCGCAGGCTCTACTTGAGACCATAGATGGCTTTTTGAAGGAGACAAACCTAAAACTTCACCTAAGCAACAAAGCCATGTAGTTGATCTATAAAGAACTATTCCCTGAGATCATCATACAGGAAGACATTAGTAACATCAAGCTGAGCAAGAAACCACCCATGGTTGATTGTCAAGGAAAGAAGAAACTAAATGGAGTTTAAGAAGACTATGGGAGCAAAGGTGGCCTCATAGTCAACCTCATAGGTTTGAATAAAGCCACAAGCCATTAATCGAGCTATGTAACGAGCTACAAAGCCATCTAGATTGTGCTTGATAGCAAACACCCACCTGCTACTCACAACAGGAGCAAACTTGGGATGAGGAACAAGGCACCAGGTGCCATGATCAAAGAGGGCTTGCAACTAAAGTTTCATAGCAAATTTCCAATATGGAAGGGTAAGTGCTTCTGATAATCTACGGGAACATACTCCAAGGAAATAGAAAGAGCAAACCAATGAAAGGCAGGAGCAAGATGGGCATATGAAACAAAGTTAGAAATACGTTGAAGGATGGTGGAGTGAGTACCTTTTCTCAAAGCAATAGGTAGGTCTAGATTGAAGGTAGTTGGATTTGCAATGGAAGGAGCAACAATGGCCAAAGGAGGAGAAACTACGATAGGGGCTCAACAGTGCTAGTAAACTTGCAAAGGCTATGACAAAAGAGCAAGAACTGGTGACAGACTTGAGGAAGGAAGGAGAACACTCGAATCCACGAGAACCGGGCACTCCATAAGATCATCCAAGGGCCTAAAAGTACCAAAAAAATAGGGGGTGCTCTCAAAGAAGACAACATCAATAGAAACCAGATAACATCGAGTAGGAGAGTGATAATAGCAATATCTTTTTTGCAAGTAAAGGTACCCAACACACACTTAATAAAATGGAGTGAGAGCTTGTCAAGACCTGAAGCAAGGTTCTTAAAAAACGTGACACACCCAAAGACATGAGGAAGTAAGGCAAAAAGCTCACACTCAAGAGAAATACATTGCAAGGGAATGTCTCCTCTCAGAGGTGAAGTAGGCATACAATTGATAAGGTGAAAAGTTGGGGCAATTGCATCTAACCACAAGTAGTTGGATATGTTCATCTCAATTATTAATACGCGAACAACATCAAGAAGGTGACGATGTTTATGCTCAATCACACCATTTTGCTGAGATGTGTGAGCATAGGTGGTTCGATGAAGTATGTCACAAGTTGCACATAGAGATTACACATCAGAATGAAGAAATTATAATGCATTATGAGTATGAAAAATTTTGGGAACAACATTATATTGCTTTTGGATTTCATTGAAATATTGATTGAGTACATCAATAAAATGTTGATGATTCTTTAAGAAAAAGACTCAAGACACGTGAGAGAAATTGTGAACAAAAACTATATAATAATGAAATCCAAACACAAACATGACCTACAAGAGGTCTCAAATATCATAATGAAGTAACTCAAAAGGAGAAGATGTGGCAGATAATTCATGATTGGTATAGGTAACATGGAACTGTTTACCCATAATACAAGAATGACACTCAACAAGACAAACAAAAATGCACGATAAAAAAGCTTGGAGCTTACAAAAGGAGGGATGCCCAAAACACCTATGTTATAAAAGAGATGAGTCACCAGGAGTCATAGCTGCAAGAAGCGTAGGAGAGGCAGTCTCTTTTACCAATACACACCTCCAACAAGTCACCTGTATGACAACCCGTTGGATGCAAAGATGGAGTTTGTTGAATGGCAAGTTGCTAACTATTTGGTGATTTACTAGCTTCTCAACAATGTTGACAACTCTATTGTTTGAAGTCTCTCCTGTATGTGGCCATTGAAGCTCGTCTAGGAAACTCTCTACATGTAGTATGTTGATGAGAACAACATTTCTCGCATTTATGAGGTGTACGAACACCTCTTCTCCCATTGTCAAGGTGACCACACAGTGTATGCCCACTACAATCGCTTGCGCGAGCTGCTCAACAAGCTTGATCTTTACCAACCATGCACCTTCGATACCAAGTTGAAAATGAGAGGGAAAAGAAGAGATTAGGGTTTCTCATTACATGAGTGTCTATAAATACATAGTGATTTAAGTGGATCCTGATATGGATCTGAATATCCAATAATATAGACATAACACTCAACAAGCACTTCTTCCATCTCTTCTTTATGAGTTAGTTGGTTGAGTCTAATGGGATGGCCGAAAAAGTCCCTCAATGAAACCAAAAATATTGGCACAATCCCATATCAACTGTTCGCTCACATATAAGGCTTGTTGTAGCAAGCAAAAAGAGCCTTTGAGTGTGTTCAATAGGCTTTTAGCTGGATTCTATGGAAAACAAAAGAGCATGACAAAACAGGGTGAATTTGAAAAGCTAATCTGGAAGCAACATTCCACCAAAACAATATGCATACACCGTTTTCCTTGGTTCAGCTTCTAATACAATCTGATGTGCGTCTATTCCCATGGAGAATGCTACCCATTTTTCTGAAATAAAATTAGACTAGAAAATGATATTTTTGTGTTTGACTTGGGTTGCACAATTCGGTGAGTGAAAAAGTCACTAAATAGCAGTTTATGCAAACAGGATTTGAATATCCTGGGATTGGGACTTCAAATACAAGAACTTTAATTTCGATAAATGGCCTACATTTTAGAAATACAACTTATGGTGTTTTGATCCCTAACACAAAGATAAGAATCTTCCAACTGATTAATATAAGTTCATAGAACCATTATATCATTACATAATTTCAATAATTTAAACTCAAATTCAAATATTCATTATAACTGTATGTTGTGTCATTTTTATTCAACTTAAATTGAAGAACAGTCAAAGATACAGTAATGTTGTGAGCATGCATACCTATTTGCTCTGCAGATGGAATTTTTTCACCTTCACCATTTCCTTGCTCAATTCTTTTGGCAAATATGTCAAGAACAACAAGATCACCTCTCTGAAATTTTATGAAGTAAATTACAAGGAAAAATTATTAAAATTCTAAACCATGAGAAAATCAGACAAAAAATATGTTAGATTTCTACAGCTAAAACCTTTGCATTTAAAATTAATATTAGCGGAACAAAAGTTAAGAATTAGCTCCTTGGAACTGGGAGGATATATCATTCATAGTATGACAGGCAGATAACATGGTAGAAAAGGGAAAATCCAGTGAGCAAGATACACTCCAATGCTGATTTTAGGGAAGAACCTGATTGTATGCAACCTTACCCCTTAAATGAGTCAGTTTCCTACTATACTTGAACCCATGACCTCTAATAAAGCAACCTTTTTTGAAAGAAAGTAGGGTGAATCTCATTAACAAATAAGGCCATCCAACAATACAAAAAAGATAACGAGAATGTAATCCAAAAGCCTTCATATCTTCAATAGTTTTCACCTTGTTCTAAAAGGATACAACATTACTCAGAGAACCAAATGGACCACAAATGGGAATGGACCATGAGAAGTATTTGTAATATTTTTATGCACTTAAAAGTAGTTAATTTGAATGATATTGGCGCTTCACAAATGGTATTTTTGCATATTTCATATGATTTTCAGGTTAATTACAAATTTAGGGACTTAATTGCAAAATGGTCATAAAAGAGATGAAATCTAGCAAAGCAACCATACTTTGTGATATTTTTATATGGATCTTATAGATGAAGAGCATTAGATAGCAAATTATAACAACTTTCTGTATGTTTGCTTTATTTTTATTTTCCTTTTCTTATTTGTAATGTTTATGTAATTTCAAGAAATCCTGAGGTAAGGCTGCAATTTCTGCAACCCCAAATAAAAGTCACGAAAAACCCTAGGGTGTCCCTCACCTCCTCCTTCATGAGTTATGGCAGTCTCCTTGGGTTCGTTTCCACAGCTGGTGCACATTCCCCCTCCTTTGGAAGATTCTTCTCAAGGTGGTGACAGCCCCTGTGAATTCTGCATGGAGATAGGCTGGACATGGTGGTGGCAACCTTTGGAAGTGTGGCTAAAGCTTGCTTTGAGAGTAGGATCTGTGGCTGGATCAGGAAGAGAAGGTCACAGGAAGACAGAAATCTCAGAAGAAAAAGTTCAGCTGCAAATGTTTTGAAGGCTTGGGCACAGGTTCGGTATACCGGATTTTAGGTCCGGTTAGACTGGTATTTTGCAATTCAGTTGGGTGTATCTCTGTAAAGTGAGGAGGTGATGCAGAAGTATTCTGCCAGATTAGTGCCACTGCTCCGAAAGGAGTTGGCCTTATTTCAGGCACAGGATATTATTGTGATGACTGTTTAAGCCTTCAAGTATCGAGGAGAAGAACAATGTGGTACGACCAAAGGAGGAGGCAAGTTTGTCCTAGCAGCAAGCAAGGAGAGAGAAAACGAAGAAGGAAGATTCTTCTACACCGGTTTCTTGTCAATCGTTCAAGAAATGTGGTCACCACAGTAAAAGGGGTCACATAGAATCTAGGTGTTGGGAGTTGCACCCAAAAATACGTCCCATGTTCTGGAGGGACGAGAGCAAGCAGGCTGCTATTGTGTAGCAGGTGTGGCATGAAGTAGAGAACGTCGAAGGAATGACAGCAGCAAATATGTCTTTAGCATTAGCATTGCTTAGTTCGTAACTTTTGAAAAGGGAGAAGGAGGTGGCAGGTGTAGCTAAAGTCCCATCAACACTGAAGAGCTTGGTGAGAGAGAAGTCAGTTACATCATCCAATAAATCAGCAAGGTGCTACTGGTATTACAACAAGAAAGGCCACACAAAGTCTAAGTGTTGGAAGTTATACTCAAAGAAGAGGCCCAAGTCTAGGAAAGACACGGGTAAAGAGGAAGATCTGTTCACCTTTAATGTGCAGGTGAAGTAAGAGACCGTTGATGCACTTATCGACCCTAAGAGCTAGAAGAATCTGGTTTCGACAGCATTTGTATGCAAGCTAGACTTGGGAATAGTGGCGCATCGCAAGCCATACAAATTAAGTTGGATGATGCATGGAGCAAGAGCATAGATGACGTGTCAATGCAAATTGATGTTTCCAGTCACAGTTTGCTTTGTTAATAAGATCATGTGCAATGTGGTATCTCTTAATGTGTGCCAAGTGATACTGGATAGTCAATCCCTATGGGAGTGTAATGAACACTATCGTCAAAGGGCTTAGGAGTATGAGCTTTCCAAGGATAGGCAATGGTTCATGTTACAACAACATCCATAAAGGAGGCCCCAGGTGGGAATTGTTGCAACTTCATTCATGTAAGTATTCATAAATCCTCAAGGTCCATTTTCTTGGAACAGTTGACAAGCAGTAGAAGGAGACATCCAGTTCAGGCCTAGAAACGAAAGAGAGCAGCTACCGATGGTAGAAAGGTACGCTTGGGAACGATGGGTAGTCATATTCTCTCACTTCAATTTAAGTGGTTGAGAAGAATCCCATGGAACAAGAGGAATCTACAAAAGGTGGTTGGTAAGTAAGAGCCAACTCAGCTTGAATGGAAGAGAAAAACGTGGTATCCTCATGGAAAACAAGATCAACGAAGACAAGGTATTCATATATAGAAGGATAATAACATTGATAACCCTTCTAAGTACAAGGTAGCCAACAAACACACTTAACAGACCGAAAAGAAAGTTTATCCAACCTAGGAGAAAGATTTTTAACAAAAGTTGTACACCTAAATTGTGAGGGACCAACTTTCCTTTCTGCAGAAATTTATTGAAGTTATGGGTCCCTCTTATAGTTATTGATTTATTTTTATGGAGGTGAGAGTATCATTATTCTCCTCCACCACTTGCTAACCCTGGACAGACCTTTTTTGACCCTCTCATTTCACCTTTTCCTCTTACCACTCAGGAAGCTAACCAAGTGGAACTCCCTGGCTCGTCTGCAGTAGTGGAGATTGGCCTTGCTACAGCTAAGAAAAGGGGGTTGGTGAGCACCTACTCAGGTGAGGATCGAATCTGTCTAGGTTGTTGTGATCTTCCTTCACCTCACCTGCCGATTAGGCTTGGAGATCATGCAAACTTGGGGGAAAGGGGGAGAGGTGTGGATGCCTTCTATGCTTTGTGTATTTTTAAGCCTCCTCTCACCTGTTAGGATCTGCTAGGCACGAGAGGGCTTAAATTGTTCACTGCAACTGCAGCACATTGTTTTGGAATAAGATGGACATTTGACCCCCTGGTAAGGGAGTTTTCCTTGGGTAAGCTTAAACCCACCTTCTGCACATGATTTAGTTGCTGCAGCAGATTTGTTCATCCCTTAGAGGGGTTTTCTTTTCTGTCTTGCAGACTTCAATTGAGAAGAGAGGGAAAAAGAAGAGAACTAGGGTTTTTCCATTACAAAATGGGTATATATACAAGAAGACATAAGTGGATCCTAGCATGGATGCTAATACCAAGTACATAACTCTTAACACTCCCCCTCAAGGTGGAGAGTATAGATCAACAATTTCTAGCTTGTTACAAAGATCTCTATATACACCTGTAGCTAAAGTTTTAGTAAAGATGTCTGCACTCTGTTGAGCAAACTGAGTGAATGGAGTACAAATAGTGCCAACAAGACAAAGCTCCCAAACATAATGGCAGTCAACCTTTATATACTTGGTTCTCTCATGAAAGTGTCATTGCTAGTTATATAGATGATAGCCTGATTATCATAGTACATGTTCATTAGGAAAGACACCTTAACTCAAAACTGAGACAGAAGAGATTTTATCCAAACTAACTCACTGTTGAGAAGCTAGGAGATCATTGAACAATTAGCAACCTACCACTTGGCAAACTCCTTCGCCTTTGCATCCAACAGGTCATCGTAGAGATGATGTTCCCATATGTGAGCGGAAGAAAGGTTTCAAACATTGGCACCCAATAAAAGTAACTGATTTTATTGAGTTTTACAGCCATCGTAGTCAACTAAGAGTTGAGGGAGATGATAGTGCCGAAGGAGTCCATCACTGCTGACAGACACATAGAGGGGAACCCAACTCGGGTGGTTCCTTGCTTGGACTAGAGGAAACAGAAACTGGGAGGTGCTGATTAACGATACATGACATAGGGAAGGAAGACCCATGCAGGAGGAGGTAGGGAGGGAGAGAGGGGCGGGCACACACGAAGGTCAGAACCAACCATCTGATAACAAGTTGAGAAGAGAGGGAAAAGAAGAGAAATAGGGTTTTTCCATTACAAAAGGGGTATATATACAAGAAGACATAAGTAAAACCTAACATGGATCCTATACCCAGTACATAACTCTTAACAACTTCGTTGTAAGTTGAAGGAGGAGAAAGAGGAGACTTGAGCTTCCTCTATCACCAATTAGTGTAAGTGGGAAAATTTACACTTTTATTAACATTCTCCCTGGGAGGTTCACCCTCTCCTCGTAATGTGGAGGTTAGGGTTGAAACCAGAAAGGGGATTCTTTAATGTTGTAGTAGTCATCTTGAGATTTGATGACCATCCCAACAAAGAGAAGAGGATTAGTCCCTTGGTTAGAATGACATGTTATTTTATGCTACCCATACTTAATCCCAGTTACGTTGCTTTCATGGCTGTTTTTCCCCATTTTTTCTCACATTACTGTAGGAGCTTTGCTAAATGTGGACTCTTTTGGGGAAAGTCCATGGTTAGCTGGCAGCGATTAACATTCATTGGCCGTCGAATGGATAAGGGAGGCTTGGGACCCTATTGTTGATTAAGATTATACCATGGTGGCCCAACACCCTCCATACCCCAAGCTAAATGGGGCAGTTCTGGCACTCTAGAGACAAGGGAAAATAGGTGATGCAGCCGGGTAGAAGGTCTATGTATACTGTACTGGAAGGCCTGAAAACTTGGTGTTGAGCCTGTGATGCCAAAGGGGAATCAGGGGAATGATCCCTGGATGATTCTGACATATTTAACTTGTACATTATTGGTTTCTCTAATTGTGATATGTAGGTTTAATTGAGATAATGTAGTGACGTTTAATTGGGATATAGGGTAGTTATGGAGGTCTTGGTCCAATCGAAAGGAAAAAGGAGTTGAAGCCACCTAGGAAGAGTACCAAAAAATGATGGAGAAATTTTATCGGTAAATTGAGCAACTTCAAACAACAAGAAGGCAGAACCCAATACAACCAGCGACCAATGGGACAATGATTAACTAAAAAGGGGAGGGATGCCATGTACAATGCCCTTACAGCATATGGCAAGAATTGACCACCCATACCAATACACACGTTTCCTTGACTAAGAAGTGATAAATAGAGATCCAAGTACATCTGGGACCATATTTCATTTGACAATTTGATGCTATCTTATCAAAGTATGGTAAAGGGCATGGAGACAGTGTAATCTTTTTAAAAAACGATGTAATTCTTATCAATATATAGGAACTTGTGGTCAGGGCTAGAGTTTACACCCCCACCATTCCCACTTGTAAAATCCAGCACCCAATTTGCTGTAGTGAGGGAGCCTTGGCAATCAAAAGACCGATCACCCTTAAACCATTGGTAGGTCCTAGAACATGCAACGCCCACCTCCGATCATGCACCGCTCCATCTGCTAAAGAGAGCTTCAAGAGTACGGTGTGAGTTCACACCTACTGTGAGGATTGTGACATATCAACACCAAGTATATAGCCTTAAATCTGGGAGGACAGATTAGGACGAAGGCCAACAAGGAAGAGGGCCACATCGAGCTTTTTGCAGTAGTGTTTCTGAACCACTATGTCAACAATGCACGGATGGTACACATCCAATTCCCTCCAACAAGGCTTAAAGACGACTATAACATGAGTGAAAATTGAGGTCACCCTATTTATGCAAAAACAATTGAGTATACACTTTGCAAACACAAAATGTTTTAGTCGTTCCCATAGGACAACCAAAGGTTATCCTAGATGCATTTCGTTGGTCAAAGACATGGGATGCTGCAGAAGATGTTTTCCTTGACATTATGAATGATCTGGGAAATTATTGCACAGTTGCATACCATTGAGAGTACTCAATGGGCTTTGCAGCCAGTAGGTCATTGATGATGTGCCATTTGCACGTATAAGACATAAAAAATGTTTCAGATGCCCTCAACCAGTGGAGATGGTTTGTTTCATTGAGCTTCACCCCAGTGGTTGTGACCTTCCCCATCCAAGGGTCTTTCTATGGCTCCATGGCACCAACAAGATTGAGTTGGAAAGATGAACGGGCAAACTATTTGACAGGTGTCCACGTCCAAGGGGGCAACAAGGTTAACGTAGACATGTGATAGTAGGAGAGCCCTTGACGTAAAGAGAGAAGGTTGGAGGGAGGGGGGAACCAAGTGACAGCCGAACCAAGGAGATTACGGTTACCCAAAGCATTGATACCAACTTCAGAAGATTATGTAAAAATGGTTATTAAAGTTTCAATAACAGAAAAAAGAATATACATACACCATTTACATGGACCCAATAACATAGGATCCAAATACCCATTTAGAATAAAGTAATAGCTCTAACAGAAATAATGTTTTTCATCTCAATGGAAATTCACAACACCACTCAAAGTTGCTTTAGCATAGAGACATACATCCTACATCAGCCAGATAAATACTTCAACAAATTGATCAAACTTTTTTCTTCAAAAAAGAAAATTAGAGGAATACCTGCAAGCCTCTATCAGTAATAATTTTCAATGTTCCCAAAGATTTATGTCGACGTTTCAACTCCATCTCACATGCATGTTCAGCTCTTATGATGCTGTCTATCTCAACAAAAATCTTCAAATTCTTGTACCCATCTTCGGATAGCCATCTAACTTCAGGAGCAACGTCAGCAACAATTTCATATCTGGATAAAGAGTTTCCAACTTTAAGTTCTACGATATATATGTTGGGCATATACTACTTGGTAGCATAGAATCAAAACTAAACTTCTTTTGACCAGAACATTCTTGCTAAGAAAATAAATTTGACACAAAAAACATAAATACATGAAACAATTTATTAAGTTCAATGGTAAAAACTTAGAAAAGATAGCTATTCTAACGCCCTTGTGATAGAAACTTGAATACAAATGGGAATGACAACACGATTTTAAAATTTTCGCTAGGCAGTTTCCTATTTACTGTATCCTACTTTAATTTGTATGTTTGAGCTGTACACATAATATTCAATTCTTCTATCAGGGTTGTACATTAGGCTTGGATCTAAGAACAAAAACATTTACAAAATGATTTTTCTCATTTTCAGTATTTCTTCACAAAGTAGAAATTCTCAACCCAATTCATGTATCTTGACATGGTGTCACACCAATCTGATATCAAATGTGTTAAGTTCAAGAATAAATAATTTTGGATCAAACACAGATTTAACACATTCAACTTGTTTAATAAGGGAGTTAAGTCTGGATTTACAAAGTCAACATGTTCATAAAATGAGAAATAAAATCAAGTTATTTATTTACCTATTTATTTTAAATTCCTAACTCTAATGCTTCATCTTTTTTGAGCAGACTCAAATACTAAATTGTCGATTAAGGATATGTAGTTAAAGATAATAAGCTGTTTATGTTTTTTAAAGATGCAAAAAAAGATTTTAATTTTTGATAACATTCCAATTAAAACTTGATTCAATAAGTTAAACTGGTTGAAGAGGTTACATGTCCCTGTTTAACAATTTTACAATTGATTACACATGCCAAACAGGTCAACCTACTTATATATGGTTTGTGTTTGGTTTGAGATTTTCAACCCATTAATAAATATGTCAAGTTCATGACGACTCTAAAGGAATTGGCTTGTGAACAGATTGAACCCGGTTTCCTTCTCAAAAAACAGGTCAAACCCAAACTTGACCTTCCAACTGATTTTGCCACAACTACTTTGGGCCCAAAAAAATTTCTCACCTCGTTCAGTTTAAGCCCATGCCTACACACCATTAAAATTTCACATATTTCACCTTTCACTAGTTATAATCATCCATTAAAGACTTGTGGTTGGATCACTCTCTTGATAAAAAGCCCAAATCCAAACATTATAAAAGGATAGTATTGTAACTGAATTGCCACATCAACCATCTTCATCTTCGTCTGACATCAAGATTTGTTACCACTGCTCCATGCATCCACTGCAGGCAGCTCACCAACCATGGCCTCTGGCATCAACATATGCTATACACCTAATCATTACATCAACTTATGCTGTTGCCCAAAGCCACAAGCAGCAGATGATGAGCTCTCCCTGATTCACGCATTGTCAAGTGAAGTTTCCCCTGAGGCTCAGACCATTTTAAATTCCCAGACAAGCCTCCTGAGATTCTTGTAGCATTCCCCAAGATGGTTTGTGTTAAGTCTATTATATTGTTATTATTAGGTTTATGTTATTGGGTGGTATAATACGATCATCGGATATCTGTTTATATCTAACTCTACATATATATTTCTTGTAGTCCTTCATTAGAGAGAAACTCCAGTTGCTGACATAGCCCCCTAGGGTGAAACCAGGCACCATCAGTCAGTTAAAACCCAGCCTCCTGTACCAGCTTGGCCTTCCAGCCTTTCGTGCAGGCCTTAAAGGCTGTTCTTCCCATATTCTATCACCAGCCAGCCTGGCTGGTGGCCTATTGATGCAGCACAGCCCATGATAGGGTCTGTGTTTCTTGTTCAGTCATCTCTACGGGTCAACCATACTGTCCACCTGATTTACTGCCTCTGGACTGCCTAAATCCTCATCAGTTCCCCATTCTACAGTCTGAAATGGTTTTTTCTACATCAAATCAGGAATGGATGACGACCTGTTGGCAAAGAATCTCAACACACATCAAAAAAAAGTCAATGGAAAGAATTATTTTCTCTGTGCTCGTGGTTTTAGAAGTTTCTTCTTGCACACACAAGTTGAAACATTTGGCTCATCCTCTTGACATAAAAGATGCAATGTATGAGGATTGGTATGTAATGGATGCAGTTGTCATCTCTTGGATGATCAACAGCATGGACCCTACAGTCACTCATAGTGTTATGTTGCTAGAGCCAAAAATCTGAGATATACTAAAGACTACACACAGACAAAAGAAGAACATCAGCCATGTATTTGAAGTCTATCGGCACCTCTTTCAAATCATCAGGGGATGCAATTGATTCAGGAGCATTTCGCAGCCTTTCATGTGTTAATTGATGAACTCAAGATGAGTTGACTATGGCAGCCTACTTCCATGGTCATAACAGTGATCTTTCATCTTAGATTAGTGAACAAATAATTGGTGATGACATTGTACCTAATCTTCAAACCTTCCCCAAGGTGTCAAACATCTATACATATGGGTCAACCCTTGTCATTGAGCAATTTGCTATGATTGCCATATGTGACTGGAGTACAATGGTAGTAGAGGTGGAGGCAGAGGAGGATGTAAAAATAGTCTTAGATAGCCATACAAACATTGCGAGAAGACAAATCATGGGTCAAACAAATGTTGGGAGAAGTACAAGCCCGATTGGTCACAAATGTTTATAGAGATTAAAAGATTATCAATTAATAGCTCATTCTTTGAGCTAGAATCCATTTTAACTTTGATAGTGACCCTATCTAAAATAGAGTGTGCTAAGTTTTATAGCTTTGAGAATGCCAGAACTTAGACATTACATTCCAAGCTACCATACCCACCTCAAGTACCACTACCTTCTTTGCTTCCAGGGACATTTCTTGAGTCATAAACTTGAGCACATCCTCTCACATGTAAAGTACATAACACCCCTTCTCTAATATACATTCCACCTCCATTGCCAATGACCGCACCATAATTGTATTTGGTAAAGAGATGTACAAGCTTTTTCTCAAATTACCCTTGATAAAGTTCTTTATGAATCTGATTTCTAGTGCAACAAGAAGAAAAATTTGGTATCCAGATCTAGTGTTGAATCGAAATACAAGGTTATGGCCTAAATGGTTTGTGAAATGGTGTAGATAGGTCTTTAATGATTGAGCTTGAGCTTAATGTTGGCACTGCTATAAACATGCATTATGATGAGTTGATAACCATGCAGTCATATCTATTGTGAAAAACCATACCTTTCCTGAAAGCACAAAACACATCAAATTTATTATATTGTTATTATTAGGTTTATGCATTATTTAAGAATATCAATGTATTAGGATTATATGAGTATTGTAGGTTTAGTTTTACATTACTTAAGATAGGTTTGTCCTCTCTATGTAACCTCTTGTGCCAATGAGGCTTTATGTTTGCCAATGAATCAATCCACTCCTACCCATCTTTTGAGTTTTCATGTGTATTATCAAGTAGTATGATCAAGTTATTGGATATCAATTTATATCTAACCATACATATACATTTCTTGTAATCCCACATTAGAGAAGAATAATAGAACATCTCACTTTAGTCTCTCCTTTTACAATTTGAAGATGGTGTCAAGGAACAAAGCTCCTTTTTCTTGTAATTCATGGCTACCACTGTTATGAGAACATCAATGTGATTCTTGTCATGTGGTCATTCTACATTTCTACCAGATGTTGGCTGCTGCTGTTGCAGCCATTGGAGATTCTTGCTTCTTCATTGACCATTTTTGAACCATAAAGTTGGAAGAAAGGATAAGAATAGGGTAAGTGAAGGATTTTTCAGTTGCGAAACTTACATTAGAATTGTAGGGGGCTTAGTGTAAATATTTCTTTCTAAATATGTAGTAAATATTTCTTTCCAAATAAGTTTAGTCCCACATTGAGTACATTTACTTGTATGTGTCTATATAGTCTCTTATAAAGAGGCTCTATTCTAATTAATGATTCAATTCATTCTTTTTCCTCATCCTATTTCTCAACTGATACATTGGAGCATTGTGAAACTCCAGTGATTGCAAAGGTTAAAACTTAAAAAGAAAGTAGACAAGTAGTGGAATTGAAAGATAAAGTGCATTGGGTCACTATCCACTAGTTATATTATGCTTTACGGTTTAGAATAAATTTTTAGCAATAAGCTGGGAAGTTAGTTATATAGAGGATGATAGTCACTCTGTATATCAACAAACAGACTGGAATATAATGTTTTATATTTTTAGAATTGACATTAAGTATTGACAATAATCAGCATCACATTGAAAATAAAAATCAGTATCACAACAACATTACCTAATCAGCTGAAAAATTATCACACCTGAAAAAATCTTGAAGGGAGAAACTGTCATTCATTTCAGAGAAATTTGTAACAATATGGATAGAATCCTTCAAGGCCCTTCCTTTCACCTGAGATAACATGCACGTTAGTATCAAAACGATATACCAATCCATGAATGAGCTATTCAATGTAGAACAATATATAAATGATTTATTCATAGAAGTCATATTCTATGAATAACAACAAAGAGGATCATATTATAAGTATTTTAGCATCGTCTTGCAATATACCAAAGTATGATAACTAAAGTGGGATTGAGAGACATGAATATTAAACAACAGTACTACGACAAGATGGCACAAAATTATCACTTATCATTTGATGCATAAAATATATGAAATCATATTTAAACCCTATTCATTTTCAAAAACTCTTACACACTTTAAAAATAAACAAAAAACACAAATTTTCAAATTCCATTACCATATTTCAGATTGAAATCATTGTTTCAAAAAATGGAATTAGATGGTGTTTAAACGGTTTTGATTTTATAAAAAAGCTGAAAAAGGCTTAAAATGGGCACTTCCATTAAAAACAAATGGCATAAACAGACTGCCTTCTTAATGAAAAATGGTGCTTCAACATTGAAAAAACAGTTAAACAGTTTTTTTATTTTTTAGTAAATGTTTTATGTTTTACAGAATAATTCTAGAAATTTTTTTTTTTTGAAATGAATTCGTGAATGTGGTATTTTGCTTAATGATTGTGCACTTGTTACTTGTTAGTTTAGTACGTAGCCTTGGAGGTTGTGGACTTAATAGTTTAGTATGTCATCGATGGTTGTAAAGTTGTTAGTTTAATATTTACCTTGATGATGTTGGGCATGTTACTTTAATATTGTCTTGATGGTAGTGATTTTACGATTGTTAGCAATGTTGACTACTTGTTGGTTGACGTTATCGAAGGAATTACTTACAACTTCAATGATAGTCATACATGTTTAAGTTAATCATGTAAATTTAAGTGTATTGCAAGCAAATGAATTGCAATATACTGCCTTGTTACAAATATCTTTGTAATTATATCTTTTATTAATTTTATATTATTATCCCTTTTTCTAAAAAATGCCCATTTTAAAAAAAACCTTTTCCTCAATCCATATAATGTCCATTTTCCATTTTCAAAACATTGATTGAAATAAAATTTTCTAGAGATAACAGAAATAGCATAACCCACTGGGATAACAGAATTTTGGGAATTGGAAAAGCTGGATAAGTTATAGACCGAAGAAGTTGCATATGGAAGGGTCTTTTTCAAAATTGACTCAATTGTGGCTCGCTGCAATTGATCCCTGCCTATGTAGTTTAGTAGGATATCTTCAGGGACTCTTTTACCAGGGCGGAATCCAGGGACCTGAAAATTTATAGGAAACCCAGTATGGTGTCAGCCCCCAAATTTTAAAAAAAAAATATCAAGACAAAATTCATTATTAATCAATAAGATGATTCACTAAAGATGGCATTCAGCTATATGATGAAAGTTTAACAACTATATAAAAAGAGCTAAAGCAAAACAGATCAGCAATGATGTATTCCCCATTGGCACACCCACATTCTCTTGCCATTTCAGCTCTTTAAAAAGGTGTGATGTTGCAGTATATTTTATGACACATAATTAAAGAATCGGGAAAGAGTTCATTGAGATTGCCATGCCAAGGTGATTCTTCTCATGCTCTACACTCAAGTTGAAAGAAATTCCAGGCTAAAGAGCACCTTTGCATGCTTCAAAAACTCAGCAAGAACCTTTTTCTGGCAGTCCTGGCAGACAGCTGGGGGAACTTGTACACTTAACCTAACCTACACCATCAAAGAACAGACAAATCAAGTCTTTCACAACAATACAATAATTTTCCAAAATAAACAAATATTTTTTGATACTCTAAGAGAAACAATAATTTATACCTACAAAAGAGGCTAACATGAAAACTGTTGTCTTATTCTCAATCCATGTAACGCAAATATTGCTAGTATTCTACTACAACAAGCACATGCAAGTAGCAGTTCATAACAGATAAACTTGTTAGTTGTTACACATAACAAAACTGAATGTTTTAAACAGAGTTACAATTACACTATTAAGTATTGCAATCAACTACTCAGTTAACATGGACATCAAGTATGCATCCATTGGTACTGTTCATTGTGTTGGAAAAAATAATCTCATATTGAAACCAAAAGGTAAAACTGAAATTCTTATATCACTTGTAAATCATTTCTCATAAGTCAATTGATTATAATAAGATAAAGTCACACACTGTTCAGCAAATGTAAGCTGCATTATACTTACCCACTAGAAATAATCTTAAAAAATCAGTTTGGATTGCCTAAGACATATAATCAGTACATAAGACTGCAGGTGAAAATTCGGTTGGATGAACTTACATCGTGTTTTAGAAAAACTACGTTATCACAAAGAACAGACAGCTTTTGGATAGTTTTCATGTACATATAAAAAAAAATAAAAATAGTCATAAAAAACCAAGACAATATTTACATTATTTTTCTTCTTGGATTTTTGAAAAATACTAAATTTAAAATCACGTTTTCAAATCATAACGTGCGCTTGAAAATGAATTTTGAGAAGAAAAAAAAAGCTTTCTTGAAAAAGATACAGTGAAAACGTAGCAATCCAAAATAAAGCATGACCAGAAACCAACGCACATTTTTTATTACACCGGAAAAGAAAAAACCAATTACGAGGAATCACAAGCTGAGAACTCACGCTCGAGTGGGGCTGCCTGGTCTCGGAGACGAGTATGTCGGCGGGAAGCGGATCCGCCTTGGCCTCCTCGACGTGGACCTCCCTGGCGTGCACCGGAGGAGTCGGCAGTCTCCAGGGCGAATTGCGGAAAGGAGAGCGGAGGTTGGAAGAGGAGCAACGACCGGGGAGTGTGAGTATTCGGGAGAAGGATGGGAAGGTCCGTGGGACGGGACAGGGATGAAAGCGGCGGCGGCGGGCGGAGAGGAATTCGAGTGCACGGCTGGAGCAAGAGGCCAGCTCCATTTCTTTCTGGTTCTGGATTTGGGGGGAGAGGATGTTCCCGCGCCCCGTCGGAGACGGAGATTTTTCTGCGTAAGGTTTTTACTAATTGGTGGTAAGATAAATGATAAATAGATTCTAATTGTTTCAGTAAAAAGGTAAAAAAATTTCAAAAAAAACTTCTTCAGGATATTTTGTCTCTGTTTGTTTAGACCAGGTCAAATGAATTTTATCCGGAAATTACATGATTTATGATTAAAAGTAATAATAATATTTTTTAAATTATGATAAATAAAAAATAAAATAAATAATATTTATTATATTAATATGATAATAGTATTTTTTTAAGTTATAATGAATAACGAATAATAAATAATATTTATTATACTAATGTAATAATAATATTTTTAAAAAATTATGATAATAGTATTTTTTTTTAAATTATCGTGAATAATATATAATATAAAAATAATTTGATAAATGATACTGCATAGTAATATCGTATATAATGAAAAACGAAATTAGGTAAAATACATAAACAAACAATGATTATATTCACAGAACGTAAATTTTACAGTTATACTGATAAGTGTATAGTGTTTATTGTATTAATCATGTGAAAGTACAGGTCAAACTCACAATAAATTAGTAGACTAAAACATCAAAAAACTCTTTATTTTATAACTCTAAAGCATATATCAAAAATCATGTACATATATGAAATATATACAAAAATTATTTATACATGTATTTACATCTCCCTTGTCCATTTGTCACATGTATCAACCAAATGAAACACTCATTTGGAGATACATCTGTGGCTATCTTTGAAGGTTAAACATATATTCACATTAACTACGTACACACAAGTGTTAGTTAAATACATATATTTCACACGTACAAAATACATTTACAAAATATAAAATTATACATAATTATTTTAAACACAAAATAATATCTATAAATAAACACATTTATATTCATTTAATCATTTATCCAAAAAGTACATTAAAACAGCGATAAATATGCAATTGAATAAAAATAACAATATATATCAACATAAAAAATTATTTATACACATTTTTACAACTTACATAATCAATCCCTCACTCTCATTCTTAACTAAAATTTTATCTCAAATAATCAATATAATAAAACTTTTTTATGTATTCATTTATATAAAAATCATTTTATATAATATTTTATGAATTGCTATGTGTAAAATATGTATTAAATTCCTAAATTGTGTACTTCTATTTACACGTGTATTGTCTATATAAATATTATAAAATGTTATATTAATTATTTTAATAAGTCACACTTCTTCTACAAAACACAAACATTAACCAACTAAATTTTCCTATTTTTCTATAAGAAACAAACAAACATAGACTTTCTCAAATTACCAAATTTACTGATTACTAAAAGTCCCAATTTGTATTTTTTTTCCGTTTCCAATTTTCCAAACGGCACAAATTGACCCTAAACGATAATCACACTGCACTATTCATAGGTTCATTAGCTAAACTGCATAACACACAAATAGTATTACCAAACCAATCTTTGGCAATGAGATTGGCCTTGGTGAGGATCTTATCTTGTAAGCCTAACCAAAAGAAAATTTTGCTTTTCAAGGAGACTCTGATTTTTCAAACAAGATTAAATAAACGAAAAATAATGCCTCCGTCAAAGACAAAGAGGTAACAGGATTTGCATGACTAAACACTGTTATCATTGACAGACTTAAGACACCCGAACAGAGCCAAGAGATAAGGAGATACCATAAATAATGTTATAGAAATCCGTGGATAGATTAGAAGAGGAAATAAGGTTTCTAATATTGTTTTCATTGAATAAACGAATCACAGTTTTAACCGTGATTGTTTTTGCTAGTAATCACTGAATAGATATCAGGATAAAGTAATTTGAGATGGGTTCCATTAAACCATTAAATATCCCAAAAGAAAATGGAGGAGCCACTCACAATGTTAAACTTACAGACGAGAGAGATGATAACGTAGGAAACCGGAATTAAAGACCACAGGGTAGAGGAGCTGGAAGAATTTTTGTTCAGAAATGCATTGATAACCAGATAAAGATGCATTGAAGGAAAGTCCTAAAGAAAAGAAAGAAAATCTCCTTGATGCAAGCAAAATAGGTTTCTTATAAGAGAGCTTCGGATTTTGAAAAATT
Organism: Amphibolis antarctica; assembly: GCA_024699675.1. NCBI lineage: Eukaryota > Viridiplantae > Streptophyta > Magnoliopsida > Alismatales > Cymodoceaceae > Amphibolis > Amphibolis antarctica. The sequence goes on from JAMKPZ010000240.1 coordinate 21,714, forward strand.
ATCCCAATTTTCAACAATCAGAAAACAATTAACCAGATAAAGATTTACCCTCATTCTAATAAGGTTTTCTTTAATTAGAATATTGTCATTAATAATTAACCAGGAAAAAATATTTACTTTGAAGTAAGCTTTTAACAAATCTAGTAGTGATTTTCCCAAAATTATTTGAAAAACCAAATATTATGGTACCAACCATTGGAAGAAAAACCAAATAGTAAGCTTTTAACACCTATTTTTCAATTATTATTAATTTTCTCAGATATACAAACAACTTAATAATTAATTTATTTCTCATTAATTTAATTACAATAACAAATAAATTCTCATTTTCGTCGGGGAACAATACTGACAAAAATAAATTTAATTTAATGTTAATAATACAAATAAATAATTCATAAAAATTAAATTTATTTCAATTCAATTTTCAAAATTTCATGTACACTAGTAAGCGTAAGAATGAAGAGTTAGGATTTTGAAATAAAAATTCGTATAAAAAATTTATATAATAAAAATGATACATGTGGATGTACAAGACAAAGGAGAAAAGTCCAAACTAATTTTCCAGTACCCAATGCAAAGGCCATATCTCATTGAAGCAGCTGACGTTGATTACACAAACTAATCTCTCTCTGTCGCTCCTACCGTAGGCAAACTTCTATTAATCCTCCTCTTCAATATCATAACAAGTTCCCACGAACATAAACTCCCCTTGTGTAGAAGGAAAATATCTTACAAGATAAAAAACACCGAAAACTATAATGGGTCGGGAGAGGAAATACATGAACTATACAATAAGAACGAACAAGAATTGAAACAAAAATATAGTGACTATACGATGGAACAAATGGGACCAGGAAATTAACGAAAAATGAAATTTTCTTGACAACAATGGGACGATCAGAACTTGTTGGGATATCGAAGATGGCATCAATAAGATTCAGAGGATTGACAGATAATGAGCACTGTTCATCACCTCGTCCCTTTGTTATTGTTATTTACAGAACAGCGATTTCAAATCACATTTACCAAATGCCAACACAGAAAAACAAAAAAATCAAGCTTCATAACTCAAGAACATGAAGGTATGATTGAGTGCTCAGAACTTCTTAGAGGATTGTAGATCCCTCATCGATGACCACAACTACCGCATCGCATCAATCTTGAGTACATCATGGAGTTCATCATTGTCGCAAATTCACATCAATTGGAATAACACGGAAAAACAAGTAGGCGACAAGCATATTTGCAGAATGTTACCATTGATGAATGCTTATAGAGAGGAAAACAGATTTTACTAAGAAGAAACCAAAGAATAAGCAGAACAATTAAGAGAAAACTCATGGGAAACATAAAACAATCGAAATGAAGGCATCTATATCACAATCTGTAAAGGGCGCATCACAGATTGCCTGGAAAATGCCTATTCTATTTCGCGAGAATGGACTCCGAGATGGCGAAATAGCCCCACCATCTCCTAGTTTCTGCTCGCAACATCACTCCGAACTCACCAACCAAGCCAGGGAAAATGGCGACCGAGTATATATCAATAACTTCCTAAAAAACTAATCGAAAGAGATGAAAAGCAAAAAAATCAAGAAATGCAAAAATTTAGAGATGGGAGAAACATTGATGTAGAAGGTTCGGTAAGCGGATCTGTCGATTGAAGATGCAACAGGCGACCAGTTTTTCTTCCTGGTTGATTTGGCTACAGCCGCTTTGGCGATTCAAGATGGAGCAGAGCAAACAGATGCCCCATCCCGGTACAATGCAGCGTGAACCTCAGAAAAACAAGTAGAGATTACCGAAAACATCGATTCCACGATTGAACAAAGCGAACATAAAAGCCGAGGTGAAGGATATTTCCTCTCTGCGAGCGCGAGGACGCAGGAGAGGCGTCGCGGAAAGGAAAGGGAGGGGGACGAGCCATCAGGGGCGGGCCACAAAACCCTAGACATGACCCTTTTCCATGTCTGCGCACTTCTATTTATATGTAGCGAAGGCGAGGGCGAAGTGATATTTTTTCCTTTTTTTATGGTAACATGAAAAGGAAAATAATTTTTGGGAACAAACTTTATTATGTTATTTTAAATTATATTTACGTGGTATGCTTGGATAAGTCACTTTTGTATTTATGGAGTGAGAAAAATTAAATTTTTATTTGATTTATTGTTAAATATTTCTTCTTCACGTTTTTCAATTTCTACCATTGTTTACATCCTCATCTATCATTTATATACAATCTCCACTTTTGTATGTCTTCGCCTTTACTTACGCCTCTCTTTACTATTGTCTTTCTTCTTTGTATAATCTCAACTCTTGCACATCCCCAACTTCATTTACACTCCTTTCTATCTTAATCTCTCATCCACATGTAATCTCTATTCTTGTCTATCCTCACCTTCACCTATACCCTTCTTCACTCTTACTTATCCTCACCTTCATCTTGTGCCTCTCTTCACCCTCACTTCTCCATGTCACTCTTCACATCTCACCATCTTTATCGCTCACCATCTATACCCCCATCTACGTGCTTCTCCTCGATCAAAACTTCCATGCATGATCAAAACTTTTGGAAGGATGCATTTCCTTAGAACTTTTGACTTGAGATGAACTCACATATTCGAGGAAGGGAAAAAAAAGAAAAAAAAAGAAAAAGAAGAAGAAAGTAAAAAGAAAAGAACAAGTGAAAAAAGGAAAAGGGAAAAATGAAAAAAATAAAGAAAATAAAAATTACAAAAATTTTATTTTTTTTAAAAAATATGTTGTATATGTTTTGTTATTTTAATTAAATTATAAAAAAATATTATTTAAAATATATAAATATTGATGTGAGAATAGTTCATTTAGACTATGTAAAAGCAGTGATAAAAATTAAGTTTATTCTCATAAATGGAGAGTAATATTTGCAAACAAAGTCGTAATTATTTAATTTTATTGTAACGGAGTATGTGCTAATTTTTTAAATTTCATTCAATCAATATTAATTAGTTTTTTATTTTTTTTAAATTTTTTTTAACAAACATCAATCGATCTTAAGAAATTTTGACTAAGAATCAATATTTTATTTAAGTTAAATAAAAACTTTATCATATATAATTTATATAAAGATTTTTGTTTATTTGCCTGTGTATAAAGTAAACTTCAACTTTTACTTGAACAAACTAAGGACATATTTGTTAATTTTATATAAATTTTTATATATTATTATTATTATATAAATTCTTATTTTATAATTTATTATACATCTTTAACATTGTTTATAAAATTACTTTTAAATTTAATTTTTTTACGGTTGTTAAAATTGAAATTGAAATAAAAGTAAAACTCTATTAACAAACAAAACCTAGTTATTATTTTTAACATTCTCTTCCTTCACGTACTCGTTCAGTAAAAAAGATTTGTACTCTAATTATTATGTATCATTAAATCTTTATAGTAATTTATCAAACATAAAATTAAATTATGCAATAAAATATTATTTAAATTATTAAGCATTAACTTATTTATTTTAAAAATAATACTTTTATTTATTTTTTATTTGATGAAATATATTTTATTTTTTTTCACATCGAAACATTGGTACATCTTCTATCGTACTTTTTTAAAAAAAATATCAAAAAATATACATCAACGAAGCTAATCGCTCCGGTGAATTATACAATCCTCGTAAATCATGCAGGACTTTTAGGTTGCGTTTTTAGATTGTTTTTTTAGATCTGGAGTTAGATAGGGCTAAACATAAAATTATTTTCATTAACATAGTTGTAATTATATTGTAATTTGAGTAATAAAAATTTATACATTAAAATTTGTATAAAAATGATGATGTTAAAAGTCTATTTGTATATTATAGAAATATTTAAAAGTTAATTTTAAAAAAATTATAAATATTTTATATTTTAACATTTTAAATATAATTTTACATTTTCCTTGTAATTTGAGTTTTTACTATGATCAAGAAGGTTAAGTAAGATGCATGAGAGCAGAAAAATACATCGTAATAAAATTTTCACTGATAATAAAAATTTTATAATAAAAATGGGTAGAAAATGGAGGAAAAAATTTATACTTATGAAAAATTTTAAAGTTTTTCATATTTTTCACTATGCACAGATACCAGAAAATTGAGAAAATTTTATTTTATTTTTTATTTTTAAGAGTTTTAATATATACAAACATCTCATGATTTAGAAATGAAAAAACAAATCTTACTTTCACTTGTACGAGTAATCTCTCTTTTATTGTTGTTAATCTTGGATATACTTTTGATATAAACGAGTATAAAACGTAAAATTCCCGATAATGATAATAATAATAATAATAATAATAATAATAATAATAATAGTAACGCAATATTATCGTTTCTGTAAGCTGACATGGTATAATATAGTTAAATTATATTATAGATGTATACGATACGATTTAATAGAGCTTGTTTGAACCGATCCTTAACATTTTCGAGCAATTCGGCCCGTCCACGGCACGGCCCATTGACGTACATAAATTCCAACAGATCCCTAACCCCACCGTTCCTCTCTTTCCCTTCCTCTCGCCGAGCGGGTCCTTCCGACTTCCATGGAGGGCGTTGGCGCCCGTTTGGGCCGGTCGTCGACGCGCTACGGCGGTCCCCCGACGGTCTTCAGCGGGCCGGTGCGGAAGTGGAAGAAGAAGTGGGTGCAGGCACCAAGCCCTAGCAGCAACAACAGCGTCAATCACTCCGGTGCCGGCAATGGTGGCGCCAACAACACCTCCCACCTTGTTCTCTACAAGTGGACGCCGATCACTTCCAGCAACGGCGTCTCGGCTACCCCTGCCGCTGCCGGTGGCAAAGAGGTGGAAAGCACCGTGGCAAACGAGGAGCCGCCCAGGAGGAAGTTCCGATATGTTCCGGTAATTGCCAGTGATCTCGGATTTTCAAGTTTTTTGCGTTTTTTCGCTTATTGAATTGGAAAATCTAGATGGAATGTGCTTGCCGTGCGTGCTTGAGTCGTGCGGTAGAGCTGCCGTGCGGAACTAAGACCAGTGTGGTGGACGATTGGAGATATGTTTGTTGAATTGTTTCGGTGGAGCGGGTGCTTGGAGGATTGGTTCGGATGTAAAGACAATGTGAGTGACGTAGGAGGAAAATTTGAGTAGGAAACAAGTTGCTTTACTTGTACTAAAAGGGAAACGCTAAAGGATGTGATGTCTCTAACTGATTACCACAACGAGTTGAATGGAGTTAGTAACATACTCTCAGTTTCTTGAAGAATCAATAATACGGTATGTTCATAGGAAAATGAGCTCACATTTCTATCATAGGAAAATGATGTTACAGAATATCATACATAAAGAGATTTCCTTGGAGCTTAGATATGCAAAAAAGATTGATCCTCTTTACAAACTTTGTAAGGTTGTTATTCTTTGGAATTGCTTTACTACTTAAAAAATGAATTGATGTGTGGTGTCCAGTTAGGTTGTTTGGTTTAGTTCAGTCCTGACATCCAATTTGTTGGTAAACTAAGTCAACTGACTCTTTCATGGACCATGACCAGACAGTGGCCTAGATTACTACTCTGGCCATGCAAGCTGATGTTTTACTCTCGATAGAATTAAATTGAATGAATAGTTGTAGCTGGTCGTGCATCATGGAATCATGGTGTTGTCAATGATGTCTGATGGTGCTAGACGGTAAACCTTTTTTACATGTCTCTTGAGTCTAAAGAGATATCACTGTTATTTATGGTTTTCTAAAAATGTTTCTTTTAAGTTAATATTATGTAGTTAACCTTAAAACTTTGCTTTTTATTTGTTCATGATGTAGCATGCTCTGCTTCTATTTTTACTTCCTAGTTTATTGTGCTTACTTTTCCATGTTCAATATTCTCTAAGTATCATCATTTTTCAAATTTTACATGTATTAGCTTAATTTTCTATTTTGTACCGGTTCGACTTTCCCTCATCAAGATCAAGTAGATTAGTAGAAGCTTCCTTGCAAAGTTTCAAATGAAGAGATATTATTCGCTACATTGATTATACTCCATCTTTCCCATTATAATAATTAGGCCTGGCCACTTACCATTTTAGTACCTTTTATTTTATTAGGTTGTGTAACACAGCCATCTTGGTCTGTTGTATGTGCTGTCCATTTTATTAGACAAACCTTTACAATAGTCAACGTACCATGCTTCAATTTCTCAAGCATTTCACTATTAGCTTACGTATCAAATTTTAGTGCCAGAATTTATTGAATGTTATGCTGTACTCCTGTTAATGGAGGGGATTTGATTTTTTATCAATTAGAATTTAATTCTGCCCACTTTATAGTACAATAAATTAGTTGATAAAGTTATCTTCTTGTAAACAGTTTAATAAACCATATAATTAATCATTTTGTCTGTGTGCCAAGTGCAAACATACAGACAGGCTCCCGCACCTTATTTTTACTGATGATAAAGAAATCACCTAGATTCATTTTGCTAAAATAGTTAAAGATTTATTTGAATTAATATGGAGAACAAGATTTTTGAGAATAAAGATGGTGAACTTGGTCTTGTCTAGCCTTGTCAGTAAGAAAATGAATGAAAGGTTTTGAACTGTTTTTAACATAGCAGGTTTCTGTGATTGAAGAACAAAAGCAGGAAGCTGCTGCCAAAGTTGAGGATGACACTAAGCCAAGTGATTCCGATGCATCCCTTCAGCCCCAAAGTGGGAATCTGGATAGTAAACTTAGAATACATGATGTTTCAATGGAGGAAGCTGAGGTTTGTTTCTTGCCATTTTTTAACAGGAAATGTGTCACATATGACATGCTTCATCTAGGGGCACTCATATAGCATAATGTTTGCAGTTTCAACTCCACATAAGAAATGAATAATTCACTTTCATCATTTGGATTTATGGAGATCAGCTCCCTTGTTATCTATGGGCACTTGTTGCCTTCGAGTTGGTGAATGGCAATAAATTCAGAGGCATTCCTTATAAACTCGTAGGTACTTTATTGTGTTTGGTGTTCATCCATTTCTCATTTTCAGCTGTCTCTTATCACTTTCTATGCATTGTTGAGACTTGTCAATTTTAAACCCTGATTTTTTTCCAGTCTTCCTGCTCTCTATTCAGCCAAAAATTTCCAATTTTTACTATTGTGTTGGAAATCTCTCACCTTCCTTTCTTATAAAATATGAGCTATTACCGAACCCTGGTGTTCTGGTTGACTACTAGTTCCTTTAAGCATAAGCTTCTTCTCTACCTATTAAAAATACTTAAAACTAGCATACTTTTCTACTTACGTGTAGTTTGTATTATAACCACAATCAAGTTTTTGTTTTTTTTAGGCCTCAGGAAAGGATCAAACTGCCCCACCAGGTGCAGGCGATTCCAATCTGGATCTGAACTTGGGTTTAAAAGCTCATGATGGGAAAAGCGAAACTGATCCAAAATACACAAGTCAGACTGAAGGGACATCAGGCACCCCTGCACCCGACTTAGAGATGAGGGTATGATGAAAAGTCAGTATGATCTGCAGTTCATTATAAATTGTTTATACGTTCACATCATCTGAAATTTGTTGCCAACGGCAGACTATGCTAATCAAACTGAATTACTGATTATTGAATGAGGATCTACATCTGCGCATATTGGGGAGGGACAATTGAAGGACGCTTGTCTACTTCATAAAAAAAAAGAACACTTGCAATGGTACTTATGGTAGCAAAATATGTTGTAGTTAGCTTGAAATAGACAGCCATCAAAAGTATGGATGAAAATGCCTGAAGCTGTAATCATGAATGGGAAAACATTTTTGGAGAATGAGATTCTATTACCGGTTATGTTTCCTTCTCAATAATCAAGATTTAACGGACCTATCTTGATCTCTTACATTTTTGGGTTGCATTGGATGTGATTAGGGGTTGGATGATGCAGAATCTGGGAGTTTTTCAATGAACTCAGCTGGATTATGTGATTACGGAAAACATCAAAATCACATTATTTAGGTAGTGTTTTTAATGAATATTCAGATAAATTTCTATATATGAAAAGTAGAATAAATGTCTTTTCAAGTCACTTGTTGTAATATGTAATTCTTAAATATATGCTTGAATTTACTCTTTTCCTATTCTTAAATAAATATTTATTTAAATGTAAAATCATAAAATTGGAAGTTTGTAAATATTTTTACACATTTTTAAAAACATTTTTTATAAAACAAACTCTTCAAATATTATTAAAAATATTGTTGATAAAAAAGACCTTTTTAATTGTAAAATGAGAATGTTAAAAAACTACTTTTCTAACAAATAAATTTAATTCTTGAACTATCATTCCTTTCAAATGTTACTCTTTTAAGGTACAATCATAATATCACTTCAAAAATTAAGAATTGTACTTTAAAACTAAAATAAATGCACCTTAAGAATCAAAGAACTGAGTTTGTATAGAAACTTAAAATGGTTTAAACATATCGTTTTAAGTTAGGGCTAAAAGTGTAGTTTAGAATCAATGAATTTAATGAATTTTTTTGATGAATAGAATAATAAGTAGAAATCTAGATATTGATGAATATTAAATGATTTTTTTTGATAAAGGTGCAGTTAAAAATCAATGAATTTTTTAGGTCAACTTTGAACATAACAATACTAAATGCTGTATTATAACTAATAAGAAAACGTTCTTTACAAAAATAAGCATGATTAATATGACAACGTCGAGATGGGTAATTGCTAGCTAATTGGAACTAATAGATTAAGTTTTTGATGAGTAGAACATTTGATCACGCATGTGTAAAGAAAGCCATTTAGATTTTAGGTTTGAAATTTCAAATAGGAACGTAGCTGTTTGCTTTTCTCAATGTTTACACTAGAAGAATAACGCAACCAACTCCAATATTAGTGAAACGTAAGTATTGAACAAAATAGAATACAATTTAATCTAATATGAAAGTATTGAAACGAATGTATGTAATAAAAATGTGTAACATCATAAAAATAACAAAATAGAATATATATGTTCTCATGTTACATAAATTAATACAATTTAATCCAAATAAATTATACATAACTCTCTACATTTGTCAACATGTTTACCATAATTACCGGATACAATAGTACTTTTTTAAAATCAAAGACAAATGTAAGAGAGCTTAATTTATCCCTCCTTATACTTACCTAAAAAAACTACGACTCTCTCCTTATTATTACCATCCTTTAAGGTCTATGGAAAAAAAAAAAAAAAAAAAAACTGTGAAGCATTTTTAATTTACCTATAACAGTTCGTCAATCTTAAATTTTGTTATACATTCCATGCACAGATAATATAAATCACACGGCATAAGGCGGTTTATAATTGGTTGGAATGTCACGTCACGCAACCGACTCCAGAGCGGACTTGGCAAGCCAAAGCAGACCTGGATCGTTCCTCTTCAACACCACATACGTTTCTGATCTACCATATTCGTCTATGCCAGCATCTTCGCGGAAGCCCGCCACAGCGAGGATCTCCATGGCAGCTGTTAAGAGAATACCAATTCAAGAAACGTGAAAACTTATCCCCACCAAGCAAGCAAAAAGAGTACATCATCACTCCATCAGAAATGAACAGATATGGAGAAGCATTTTCAAAAGAAAAAACGACACTTAGAAAACCACCAGAAAGACAACTTGGGCAGTGAGGAAAACCATAAGAGAACTACAGACTGTCACCTCGACCATAGGTTATAGAATTATCTCTCATAGAAAATCGTATCGTTTTTATTCCAAGATGGTCGTGGTGAATAAAAATGCAGGAGTTGAGTTGTTTGATTGCAACTCCAGCAATTCCAGCTTTTTTAAGGGTTGTATTTTTGTAACGACAAATTGAAGTTGTATAACTTCAATTTAAAGTTAAAAAAATACAACTCTCACTTAAAATTAGAACTCCTGAAGCTACAAGCAAATGCTATCTAAAGTTCTTCAGGCACTCGTTCGCAAACAATTCAAGCTTTCAAGAAGTTAATCCTCTTTTGTAAGTGAAAGATCAATGGAAATGGGAAGTGCTCAACCTTTATGATTGGACACATTTCGTTGGAATGAATGGTTGCCCTGCAAATTGGCAAACAACAAACACAAGCAAGTACATCAGGCAATGCTCACCAGAACTAGCATGCATAACATGGCAAAACGGAAAGGGAGACATTCACACTAATGTTTTGCAAATCAATACCTTGCAAAGTCTCCTAAATTTGAGATTATTGGGATGTTCAATCACATTCCTGAAAAAAATGACAGAATTAATTAAAACAAGAAACAAACAAAATATACCGAGAAAAACATTGCAATAAATCTAGGGATCGAGTAAGGTACTAATCATGTCAAATAAATGCGTTATTACGTTCAACATTTTTTTATCACGTTCTAGTATAATCTAGTGAAATTATGATTGCTTATTGAAGATCCTAAAAATTCAAATACAAGGGAAACATATTTCCATCTAGTTTTATCTTACATATTTATAAATTTATTTTAATAACTAGATAATATTTGTGTTAAACCATACTGCACTAAGTAGTAATCGTGTCAATAAAATTATGTTCATCATAGTGTTATCATGTCATCATGTCATGTACTTGTTATGTTATTGTGTCCAATCAAAAATTCCCAAAGTCTACATTGTGGGCAGTTTACCTACTTTATGATTTTGAGAAGAGTCTGCAGTGACGATGTAGCTTCCACCGGAGTTGCTTCAAATCGCAGTGTCTCAATAGCTTTCTGTAGTTTCTTGCAAACATCATCTACGGATGCTTCCATTCTTTGTAATTCCCGATTTCTTGAGCTATCCATGTCATCATTGAGATAAGGTTCGGAGATCAATTTCACCAGAGAGGGGTTGTCCACTTGCATTTCGTTTTTTATAGCTTCACTAGTCTTTTCTGGTTCATACTCATCCGGATCAGGTTCCTTACATGACAATCTAGCTTCACAAATAAGAGATGAATCTGTATCAGGCTCTTTCAAGAAGCTCATTGTTTCATTAGAAGGCTCAACATGATCACAAATTTCCAAAGCTTCATTCTGAAGAGATGCATCATCAGGGTCAGGTTCGGAAGCATAATTTTTGGTTTCAATGTAATCAATCTTCCCGTCAACAGTGTCATCCGGATCAGGCTCAATTTTCACGATTTTATCATCAGGATCAGGTTCCACTGATGTGGATAATTTGCGCACTCCTGATACATAAACATCATCATCCTTGGTTTTACTTTCTATGTCCATTTTGGCTTCCATGCTTGAAGTAGATGTCAAAGCCAAATGCCTTTCATATGCAGCAGCTACTGATGATGCACGAGCAGTAGATGATGACACAGAAGTTCTACTACCCCCAAGTTTTTTACCAATGCTCCCATAACTTGATTGAGCATCAACTTCATTTTCATAATTATAGGTCTTCCTACCACTCAAGGTGTGACTTTTTGATTTTGTCCAGTCTAGGCTTTCAACCTCTTGGTTCAGCTGAAATTAATGTTAATAAGCTCTTGATAAGTAATTTAAAATATGCTTAAAAAAACTGTCAAATACCTACCTGTTTGTTCAATACAAAGAAATTGGCATCATGTTCAGAGTGCACCATATGAGCCTGAAAATGACGAATGGTTCAAAGAACATTATTTTTCACTAAAAAAACAACAATCCATGTTTTAATCCTACTAAAGAATATTTCCAATTAAAAAGTAAAAAACTCTTTATAGCTGTAAACGCTTACAAGTTCATGTAACAAAGTTTTCTTGATGCTTTCATACTTCCGGAATCCCTTCAGGTCATCAGTCCGAAGACGCAAAGATATTTCTTCACCATGATTCTGCAAAATGGAACATAGTGCAACAAAATCCAAAAAGTGAAGATAATATTGGATATTCTAGCTTTCAAAGAATGACATTTCTTGGCATGCAATTTTCAACTACAGTAGCGATGCAGATCAACCATTACCTTGTTGAAACCTAGGAGGCATTTTGGACTGATGCCCACATACCCTTCAGGAGCCATTTCAGTCATTATTCCTACTTGCCAACGGTGCTGGATGAGGAGAAAAAAGAGAGGAAAAGAAGCAGTAAGAAATGCCAAGTTAACATACTAAGGCAATGAAAATATGGAAATTAAAAAATAACATGTGAATTTACCTTTTTCATGATGGCAATAATTCCTGGGTCACAAGCAAGCATGTGCATTCTTCTAAGTGCCTCTGAAGGTGGGGGATTCAACTAAAAATGGAAAAAAGAATCTTATGCTATAAAGTGAAACCAGACTGAAATACAACAATTAAAGAAATATACAGTGGCATATAATTTGATTCACTTTTTACAATTTGGTAGAAGCCAAACCTGAATGCCTGGAATTTCAAGTGTTCTAAAACTACAAAATATATAGTCTCCTTCTGGTAACTTCAAGGAATGCTGGGGTCCAGCCACTTTCCTCTGCTGCAATCGTTTTTCTTCCTCTTCAAAACCAATAATCCTCAGGTCTGGCTTTGAATTTTGTGAAATGTCCCCAAGTTCATCTTCAAGAACTCCCATCATTCTAATAGGTTTCCCCTGTGAATGAAGAAATGACCACCAATTGAATGTCCTATAGGAAGATTTCATTTAGTCTGTACACCATTGTGAGATTTCCCTTAAAACATGTGTCTTTTTCATGTTTCCCATCAAATTAAGAATATCCGGTAACAAACAGTCAATAAGTGGGCACAGATCATAATACTTAAATGAATATAATAGAATAAAATAAAACATGTAAATACTTTTGGATGCGGAATCAAAATAAACATTTAAAGGGTTTCAGATTCCTAGATAACATTCTTCTATGTTTCATCAATTTTCCTTGGTCATTATGAGTATAAATGTCACAGTATAGAGTGTTTGTGTATAAAATGTTCCACAAATATTGCTGGAGAAGAAATCTGTTATCGTGTACCTCTGAGAATCAAAGATTTGAAACCTACTTAAATAATGTGATGTGAAATCCATGAATAGCATCGGAACATTTACTTTGAGTACTTGTGTACATTGACCATATTTATTTCACGTAAAGGTTATACACCCTTCCTGGAAGAACCATCTCAAGAACACAAGCAAAACCTTATTTGAGATGTGGTGATTGGTGAGAAAGATCTTGCAATGAAATAATAATGCACGCATAAAGGATAGATTGCCCTAGTGATTGCCATTATATAGATGAAATAATGAATGACAAGTATGGATGGCTTGACACCATTGTAACAAAAGATTACAATAACAAGTGACAAGTGTGTGTATTTGTGTGTGAATGGTATAAATAAGTGAGAGATTTCTCTGGTGATTACCATTAATCAGACAGAATCATAAATGACAACTATGAATGGATTGTCACCACCAAAACATATAGAAGCTAAAAACAAACATCTTTGGCATCACATACTATCATAGTATTACTTTAAGTAATGTTTTTTGCTTCTTATTGCAAATTCCATGGTTGCCAATTTTACACTAATACAAATGAAAAGACCCAAACCTGGTAATAACTAAATTAATACAATCATAGACAGTATAATGAAGAGCAAAGACGCTAAATGAATACATACTATATGAGTGTGGTTACCTCTGGAATAGCAGCTTCTTCCAAAGTTAAATTGGAGAATTCATCAGAGAATGGTATAACTACTTTGGACCTTTTCTTTGTTGATAGTGGAACTAGTAGCTTCATTGTATCTGGATTGACATTACATAACTTTACAAGCTTCATCCCCAATTCTTTGACACTAGAATTTGAATTGATTTCTACTTTCATTTGCATATTCCTCCAAATGACAAGGACCACAGCAAGTCTATCTTTGTCCATTTGCTTTTCTTCCATAATCAAGTTAAAGTATGTTTTTGCCCCTTGTTGTAAGGCTCCCTGAAAACAAACCATGTGAGGTTAAAAATCCATAAAAGTCATCAATGCATTTATTTTGTTTTTCCATTGATTTCAGTAAAAAATAAAGTTCTTATATGCACCATGATGTAAACCACATTAAATGATTAAACCCCCAGGATCTGTAACATAACATAATCCTACATAAACACTATCATTTACACACCAACAAAATTAAATTGCTATGATCACAACATCCTAAAAGAACATTAAGTTTAACAATCCACTATTATCATCATGTTCATAGTTCATACAACAAACTCTAGTTTACCTATATAAATATCCTTTACCTGAGACATCAAATGCAGTTAGAAGCGAAATTAATTTTTAATATTTACTGATTCAAATCTACAATGCAATAAGAAAATCAAAATACAAATAACTAGAGGTTTCGTGTCTAACCAAACAGCATGAATGAGAAAAAATGAGCAGTGTTGAGCAAGTCATCTTAATGATAAAGTGCACACTCAATTTCACATCATGTCCTTATAACCATACTAGGCAGCCAAGTAACTAGAGGGAAGCCCCCATCATTTGAACTGGAAGCAGTGGATTTTTCTAGCATACTCTTGCCCATACATTGGTTCATCCTAGTGCCCAAGCACATCAACTCAACCCTCTTGGTAACCCATCTATCATCTAACAGAACTTCACCTCACCTGTCTAACATGTATTCAATAGTGAACACTTTCAAAATGTCACGTTAAGGACAATAACATTGAAATCATACATCCATGTCATGCTTATCGATCCATTAATTCTTAAGAAACCACCTTAACTGCCAAGCACCAGCCTTAATAAGTATGATTTATTTAATGTAATCCATTAAAATTACAAATATTCTAAAATATTGTTCATAACCCAAATAATCTATTAAAGACAACTCAACTACCAATCAAAAATTATTACCAGACATCATTTATTTGATGCGTCATCCAAACAATCTCATGAGCTAATTAAGTTCTTCAAAAAAAGAGATGCTTTTAAGGATCCTTTTTCTAGCTAATCGTGAAAGAAAAAAACGCAACAGCACTTGAATCCCCCAAATCAGTGTCTCCCAAGTCTCAAATCCCAGCTACCGACATTAAAATCAAAATTTAATTCCTAAATTCAATCCTTGATCGATGTCATCTCGGGAAATGGACACTATCCCATAGACCACGTAATTTGCTTTATTCTCAAGCATGCGTTTGCAAGCTCAAGCATACAGCATCAACAAAATATAAAAACATCCAGATTCAGATAGAACCTTCAGCCTCCACCAACGGATTACTCACCGTAAACAGGATGAACACAACAAGAACAGATTGAACACCCTCGGACAACCTGGAAAGAAAGGTAAAAAGATAATACTAATGAAACGGACCTACGACGAAGCCGGCAAGAACGGAACGGCGAGGAGCAGCCGAATTCCACTTCTCGTTCGTCAGGTGCTTCCCTTCCCTCCCGATGTCTTGCGACCAGACCAAGCCGATGCCCTCCGTGCGCAGGTGTCGGAACTCCGAAGTTCACACATACATATATATATATATATATATCCTGGAAGAAGATACCGTCACCGATCGGTGAACATACGTGCACGTTGACCGTTGGGATATTCTCAGATACTTGTCGCACGGTCGTGCTTGCGCCAGCCATGAGTCGATCATCTTTTGCGGTCCGGTCCGATGGTTTACCGAAGGAACCGGACCGGCTCATGGAATAACAATGACAGACTTTTTACAAGTCAAAGGTGTGAGATTTTTCTTTTTTCTTAATTTATGTATATATAATTATTATTATATAAAATTTTATTTTACAATTTATAATTAATTAATTTACTATATACAATTAACAGTAAATAGGGTTAAAAATTCAACTCTAAGGTAGTCATAGTATTCTTTGACAGAGCAACTAATTGGATAAATGATTTGAAATTCTAACATTCAACAACATTAATTTTTAAGCCGTATTTATTTATGAACCTATCAATTTCAGTTTTTTCTTAAAACAACTTTTAATGTAAGTTATTAGAAAATAATTCTTTATGAGCTCTCTAAATAAATGGTTTACAAAAATGTTAAACATCGATTATAAGTCTATTGATTATATAGTATTGTATGTATTTATTTACGTCAATTTAAATGTTAAACAGAAATTAAAGTACAAGCAAATATAACGTCAAAATATAAATTCATTTTGATTGAACCATATTACATAATGTATATGTATATGGTTCTCACTAAACCGAAATATGTTTTGCCAAACAATTAAATGGATTCGTGATTTTATCAAAGATTTTTTTACATACATATCATTGAAAAGGAAAAAATTAACTTTAATATCCCTACCATTTACATTGACTACAACATAATTAACTCATTAACTGCAGTTTACAAATTAAGTAATGGACATTTTACCAATGTTATATTCATTTTCTAATGAAATTTTTTAATTACGAGAATATTCTAATAGTTATGACTCATAAATTTTAATGACATGGAAATAACTGTGTTTTTGAATGACTTACAATTATAAGTTAATAGAGAAGCCAATGACTATAATGATTCAAAAATTAGAAATCTTATAAAAGAAAAATGTGTTTTTGAATTTTTTTTTAAAATTTCAGGTATTTGTATATTTCGAAAAAAGTGAATAAAATTTTAAAATTTTTCATTACCATAAGTATAATTTTTTTCATATTTTTCACCTATTGAGTCACGAAAATTTTTACAATTAACTGAAATTTCATCATGATGCATTCTATTGATCTCATATGTCTTTCCCAACCTCATCTAATTATTGTTAAACTCGTAATTACAAAGAAAATATGAAATTATATTTTAAATATAAAATATTTATAATTTTTAAAATTAATTTTTTAAAATTTTCCCTACGTACATAAGCAATTGTCGAAGATATTATCAATATTAAAAGAATCTTATGCCTTTTCAGGCAATGTCGGGGTTAGAAATAAATTAACTTTGAAAAATCCTCTTAATCTTGTTGGTGTCAATATAATAGATGACTAATGTTTACGTCATTTTTGCGTATCACAATTTCTGCCGATCAAATATTTGAGAATTCTTTTACATTCCTGAAAAGCTTCTTATCTTGATTGGATTATTCCATTCATTGATAATCTCTTTAGGAGGTGATTATTTAACCTTATCATGGTCATCATAAAACATATATACATATATAAATCTATTGCACCAAAATGTAATGAATAGTTTACCATTAAGGGTTCACTTGTGCACTGGAAATAAAATGAATTAACGAAATTTTATTTTAATAACGAGATTGAATTGAAATGAAATGAATTTCGACATAGAGCTATTTGTACACATCTTGAAATTGAACAGAATTAAGAATATTCGTATTTGTGTACATGTCGGAATTGAATAAAATTGAATTAAATAATAATTATTTCATGTAATTTAAATAATATTATTATAATATAAAATAATAATAATAATAGGAATTTTAAAGGAAAATGAACATTTAAAAATTAATAAATATAAGAATATTTATTTTAAATTATTAAATACGTTATTATATGTATAATGCATGTAATGAAGTGCATAAAATAAACATATTTTTGTTTGAAATAATATACAAGTTTTTTTGCAAATGAAGATTACATATTTTTATTTGCCTACATCATTGTCATTATCTCTTCATGCATTTTATCTGCAATGTCATTTCTCGTAGCTTAATTTGATTCAACATCATAACCTTCAAGGTCATTAACATCATATCCAGTTAGATCAACATTACTTTCTATGTCATCAATATCATCTTCAAGATTTTCAAGTAAATCTGTTTGATTTGCTCTACAAATAAAGTTATATATTAAACAACATGCTAGGACAATTTTTGCTTGGGTTTCAAAGGGGAATGACATGTAACCCCATAATATTGCAAACCTATGCTTTAGTACGCCAAATTTTCGCTCAATTACTGATCGTAATTGTGAATGTTTATAATTAAAATTTTCAATTGCATTCAAAGGAAAACGTTTTGCATCGTATTCACTCAAATGATATCTAATTCCATGAAATAGGCAAATAAATCTTGGTCAATTTGGATATCCTACATCAACTAAATAAAATTTTCTTGCAAAAAAAAAAGTTGCAATTAACTAGACTTCACTTGCATTTAACTACATCATGTATTCTGTATCTGAAAGAACTTTTAGACCATTTGGTCGACTTGTTGCATTTTGCAAAATCCGTGCATCAGTAGCAAATCCTTCCCATCTACTAAGATTATATACAATTTCCATATCAAAATTACAGGTTGCTAATATATTATGAAATAATTCACCTTTTCTATTTCTATATCTTGCATTTTATTTTCCATAAATGGTAGCTCTAACATGTGTCCCGTCAATAGCCTCAATGTAATTCTACTCAAAAACGTGTTACTAATATATATTATGTGCAAATAATTGAATACATTTATAAAATACTTACCTTAAAATACGGATACACATTTGAATCATTATAGATTCTAGGTAGTGTTGATGATGTCGGCTTACCTAAAAGAAGATGTCCCAATTTCAATATAGCATTCAATATTTTATTAAAATATGTGCTAATTGTCCACCCTAATCAATGAAAACATTCCGTTGATACTCCATATCTTTGATTCTGTCCACTGTAATCAGGACCATGACAAGTTTCTCTTCAATACTAATATTTTTTCCATCCAACACGACCATTTCTTGTCTTAATAAATTGCAAAATTGAAAGAGCACATTTTGACTCATATGAATAAATCTTTATGCAATTGTATGCTTGTTGTGGATCTGAAATATCTAACAACCTTTGCACATATTCCGCATTTTCCTTATTATAAATTCTCCTTGTAGCATTGGAAGACACATTTAATTCTGAACTTACTATCTGTATTAACAACTGTGCGCAATTCATTAACAACTTCTACATCCTTTGCTTCATCATGGTATGCCTTTGGATTACCATTCTCAACAACTTGAGCTTATCATTGTCATTCATTTCAATCTGAACAACATTATCAATGAATCATAAGTCATAATACCAATGAAAACACTACATCATATACAACAACATAACACAATTAACAACATAAATTAATAATGTTCATGACATAACACCACCTTCCTGAACAATAGAAACATTGGTTTAATACAGAACAATACATAACAAATTACATAACACAACTTCACACATTACAAACATAACAAACAACTCTGCAATAAGAGTCAACCACATAACAAACATACTACATAACACATTACTTATAATGTATTAAATTTCAACCAGCTCATCTACATATCCTC
The DNA here is from genome assembly GCA_024699675.1 of Amphibolis antarctica. Taxonomy (NCBI): domain Eukaryota; kingdom Viridiplantae; phylum Streptophyta; class Magnoliopsida; order Alismatales; family Cymodoceaceae; genus Amphibolis; species Amphibolis antarctica. Next base: position 40,914 of record JAMKPZ010000240.1, read on the forward strand.
AGGAACATTCAAGAATTGAAAACATTTTCCCTCATTCTCAAAAAGGTTAATAGCCTTAAATATTTGTTGTTCACTAAAACCTGGAAGTGAAATATAGTATTCATACAAGTTGCATATTCAGATTTGTTATTGTTCATCATTTTCAATTTCCTTTCTTCAGTATCTGCAATATGAGTTATAACACTAAGTATTCCTTGTGTATCTGCATTTTTATTATCAACTAATTTAACAATTAATGTACTAACATTCTCAACTGCTTTGGCCAACGACTCATGCTATTCTACATGAGGTCTAGGCTACTTTCCCTTTTTCAATGAATCATTGGCTTTTATGGTTGGGGAAGCACCTTACACTTCAGGTTCATCAGTCATAGGAACATAACTACATGAATTGTATGTGTCTACGTGATCATCGTCTAAATTTACACAATCTTGAAAATCACCCACATGTATACTGCTAGATCCAGTAACTGTGTTGCTCTCAAAAATTGTTTGAAGATGATCATATATTAAAGATGTCTTTCTAGCATAAGGTGTACACTCAGGATGTTGTTACAAAAACAAAAGTATAATTAATACTTTAATCATGTGTTCTACAAGAAAGTTTAAAACAAAACTATTTCTAACCTCAACAAATGAATTATAAACTTTCTGAGGGACTTTTGCATGACCACATACAACATCCCATCCAAATCTACTTTGATTACCTATTTTGGTATACACCTTATACATTATTCTCTATGTTTTCATTCTATTTTCTATATATATTTTTTGAATGTTCAGTCCACTTTTTTCATTGTACAACTTGATCACTTTAGCCCATGTTTCAGATTTAATCTTGTCATTGGGTGTTTTCCTATTTCTCTCTTTTATTGCTTCATATATTAACTCTAAAATGATCTCTTCTTGTTTTGCACTCTAACTGAAATAACTCTTTCCACTAGTTTTCTTTTTTTCAATTGATGTCATTTACTGAAATATACTTAAAAATAAGATAGGATCAATGCAAATATGGATCAATACAATTTATCAAATAAGATAGAATCAATGCAAATATCAATGCAGATCCAACATGTGCACAACCTAGGAACAGACGAGATCTGAAGAAAACTAGGACGTGCACAAGCTAATGACAAAAGGAATTTACTTACAAGTAAACAGATTTCTCATATTATGCATGAATTGAAAAATTGAACATCATTATCAAAAAAACAAAAATTAGGGGCAGACGAGAAAACCTATCCAGATAGGATTTGAAGAAAACCAATGAATTTGAAGTAAACAAATGAGATTGAATGCAAATATGGATCAATACAATTTATCAAATAAGATAGGATCAATGCAAATATCAATGCAGATACAGTATGTGCATAACCTAGGAATAGACGAGATCTGAAGAAAACCAGTGAAGAAAACCAGTATGTGCACAAGCTAATGACAAAAGGAATTTACTTACAAGTAAACAGATTTTTCATATTATGCATGAATTGAAAAATTGAACATCATTATCAAAAAAACAAAAATTAGGGGCAAACGAGAAAACCTATCCAGATAGGATTTGAAGTAAACGAACGAGATCTAAAGAGATTTGAAGCAAACAAATGAGATCGAAAGAGGATGTGCGTGTTGAGGACTGCGTGGGAGGGGCGGCGAGGGCAGGGGTGAGACGGCGTGGGGTCACGGATGGCCGAGAGTGGTGAGGTGAGATCGGCAGTGCGAGGGCGAGAGCGGCGGCGCAGGTTCATGGAGAGGTGAGATCGGCAACGCAGGGGTGAGAGCGATGGTGCGAGAGGCAAGACGACAGAGGAGAGAGCGGTGACACGGTGGCGAGAGGACAGAGTGGCAACGTGGAGGCGAAAGGAGAGAACGACCGTGTGGAGGGGAGAGGATAGACCAGCGATGCGGAGGTGAGAGGAGAGAGCAGTTGCGTAGAGGGGAGACACGTCGAACTGATTTCCGTAGAAATTAAGGGTTCAGCCAAGTGGGTTTCATTTCTACGCCCACATGCTACGTGAACAGTGTGACGAGATTCAGCGAATTTCATTTCCAAGCTGCACAAACAACAGTATTGTGGGAAATGAATTCATTTCATTTCCTTTTCGCCCAATTTTGGGCGGCACAAACACCCACTAGGGGGGGTTTATGCCTCCTAGAATGTGATGGAAAGTAACAAAAGGTTATAAAATAAAAGGAGTATTTGTGCCATCGACAATGTGATGGAAAGTTTCAAAAACATTCTATCATATTCTGAAGTATAAATATGTAACATTCCAACCTATTCTGACCCTTCATCATTTGAAAGTCCTAGAATCGCCCTCTCCGCAAACCCGTCTCACCCTCTCCTTCGCGAACCCATCGCACCCTCTCCTTCGTGAACTCGTTGTTGCACTGTCCTCCATGAGCACCGCACGCCCTCTCCTCTGCAAGCACAAGCACACCCTCTTCTCTGCGAGTGCTGGTGCACCCTCCCCTCCTCGAGCGTTGGTGCAACCTCTCCTCTGCAAGTGCTGGCGCACCCTCTCCTCCGCGAGCACCACTGCACCCTCTCCTTTGCGAACCCGCTGCACCCTCTCCTCCATGAACCCTTTCCTCGTGCGAGTGCCATCGTCGTCTCCTCCGCGAACCCATTGCGCCCTCTCCTTTGCGAACCCGCTGTGCCCTCGCAACATCGTCGACCCCTTCCCACAGGTGCTAAAAAATTAAAATTACTGGAATTTTTTTTTATGAATCATTGTTTTGATTGAAATGAAATGGGTTGAAATTGTTTTGATTTTGAAAATCATGTTCAATTATTTTGAAATTTGTCTGAGGTTCAATTGTTTTGGTTCTGAAATTATGTTATGAAATTTTGTGAAAATTTTGGTGAAAAGGGTTGAAATTATCTAGGATAGCAAGAATATGAGTACTTCAAATATCAAAAAATGAGGAAGAAGTTATTTCAATTAGAGTTCAAAGGCTAAAGAAATTTTTTTGCATATTCTCTGTGAAGAACTAAAGGAGCCTAATGCCAAAATAGTGGATGGAAAAATAAAAGCAGATACATGAAATAAAGTTATCAAGAAATACAATGAATAAATAAATTTTGAAGTTATAAGGAAAAATGTTGATAGTTGCATCAAGATATGACAACAGTTATATAAGAGTTACAAGAAAATTGCAAACCAAAGTGGATGAGGATAGAATTATGTGCAAGGTATTGCACAAATATCAAATGAAGTATGGAATGCTTTTATTGATGTGAGTTTTATTTATATTAAACTATGAGTTACTTTTAAACATGTAATTAATATGAATTTTATTTTTTATAAAAACATCCAAAATGTGCGTCATGTAAAGAAAAATCGTGTCTTATCTATGATCAATTAGAACCGATGTTTGAAAGTACAATTGCAACTGGTAATTTTAGTAGACACCTCAAAGAATGTAGGGAGAACAATGTTGACAACATTAGAGAACAAAATGCACAAAAAGAACAATATATAGATTCTGAAGTACCTGTTGATTTGGATTCTCAAGTACATACAAATTCACCAATTCTTGTATCTAATTTGAGTCACACAACAAAGGACACGAAAAAGAAAAGACCACAACCTCATGCTAAATCTCAACAAATGATGGCAGATGCTTTTAAAGAGGTGGCAGCATCAGTTGTGAGATTTTGTGAGAACTCCAATGAACTTCAAGAAAAGAAAACACAAACTGAAGACATTATAAAGACATTATATGAGCTTGAGGAACTTACACTAGAGAAGAGGTTTGATGTGCTAAAGCTACTAGAAAATCAAAAGAAATGTTTTCAATTTATGGTCATACCAAATGAACACAAAGTCCAGTAGCTAAAACATCAACTTGCTCATTTGTAGTTGTTATGAACTTGTCATTTTCCATTTTTGTAGTTGTTATGAACTTGTTATTTTCCATTTTTGTAGTTGTTATGAACTTGTGTTTGTTTCAATGAAGTTATGTCTTTGAATGTTGTAATGTTGACATGGAATTTTGTTATGAACTTGTCATTATGAATTTGAAGTTATGTCAAATTTTGCACTCTTTGTTATATATTTTGTTCATGTTGTCATATATGTAAACATAGGTATGGATTGTGATGATAACATCCAAATATCGACATCATCAATCCTAGAGGAGGAGACAACTTGTAGAGAACGGAAGAAACCATTTCTACTTGTACTGATAAATTCACTATTTAGCATGACATGTGTTGCAAGTAAATAGTTCAATCACTACAAATCGTATTTATAGCAAAGAAAGTCAAGATTACATTCAGAGATTGTTGGATCCTTCTTTATCAAATCAAGTATATAATTGTAGAAAGATATATCGAATGAGTCAACACGTCTTCTTGAAGTTTTGCAATTTATTGAGGACGAAAGGATTGATACAAAATGGTAACAATATTACCATAGAAGAGAAATTTGCAATGTTTCTTGTTACAATAAGGCAAAATCAAAGATATGGAGTAATAAGAGAATGTTTTCATCGATTAACATGGACTGTTAGTACCATCATCAATGAATTGCTAAATGCCATATTGAAGTTGAACAAGAAGCTTCTAGCTAAACCTTCAACATGTACTCATAGTAGAATTACAAATGATTCTAATGTATTTCTATACTTTAAGGTAAATATTGTTTTCAATATATAACTAATATTAATGACTAAGGTATTGTGTTTAACTCTTTTTATTATTTCATATTGATAGGATGGTACACATGTTAAGGCAACTATTAATGGACTGGAAATTGCCCCTTTTAGAAACAAAAAGGGAGAGTTGTCACAAAATGTATTAGCAGCATGAAATTTTGACATGGAATTCATATATGTTCTTACGGATGGGAAGGATCTGCATTAGATGCTTGAATTCTTCAAAATGCAACAAGTCATCCTAATGGCCTTCAAGTTCCAACAAGTGTGTTATTGGTAATGTGAAATTTTAAATGATTCAAAAATTATAGCAATTGAATACATTACTCTGTTTACCTTTATTTTATATTTTGTAGGTAAATATTACTTGGTAGATGTAGGCTTTCCAAATCGACTAGAATTCATTTGTCCTTTCTGAGGAGTTAGATATCATTTGAGTGAATATGACACCAACCAATTGCTAACAACGAGAATTTCAATTATAAACATTCCCAATTAAGGATGGTGATCGAGTTAACATTTGAAGTAGTAAAGTATAGATTCTCAATATTACATGGTTACATGCCTTTTCCTTTTGAAACACAAGTTAAGATAGTGCATGTATGTTTTTTGTTACATAATTTTATTCATAAAATAAATAGAGAGAATTTGCTTGAAAATCTACAGGACAAATTACAAGAGATCTAGCATGATGATTATGAATCCATTGTAAGAGATGAAGAAATACAAGCTAGCTCAAGTGCTTTGAGTCAACAACAGCAAAAACAACTTACGGTCAATATGTGACAAGAAATTATGATGTCTACGTGGGAACGTAAGAATGTATAATTCCTTTGTTTTATGTAGTATACGAATATATGTACTTTATTTATGAGCTTTTATGATGTAACAAACTTCTATTACATTACTAATGTAATTCTGATACATTCCATAACATTTTGATCAATTTTGTTGGAGGTACAAACACCTCTTATTTTTTTCACATTCTGACATATACTGATAGATTCTCTTTCGACACATTCTAATACATTCTAACACATTCTTTTCGACAGATTCTGGAGGCACAAATACCCCCTTAATGTACAAAAATATTTCAAATCTAAATTAACAAATCAGTAAACAAATATATAAAGTTAACCACTCAAAATAATTATATCTTAAAAAGTACAATAATACACATTATTTCTTATTTCTACAAAATAAATATATCAATGTAGGATACCCAGTAACATGCTCAAAAATCTACCAAAATACTTTATAGGTGAATAAAAATTTACTTGGAACTAATGACAATAATTATTTCTACTTGTATTACTAAAAACACAATTACTTAAAAAAAAGAAGAAGATCACTTATGTATTGTTCCAAAATCTCTATATTCTCACTCTTCCTTCTGCCTCCTTTTCCACTATTCTTTTTTTTTCTATCTCCAATACAACCTCAATCATATCAAAAATCAATGGTAGTATTTGAGTGAGTGTTTTAGTGGATTAAGTTAAATTTTTTTATTATTATAGAAATTATACGATAAAAAATTAACGATAATATTCTTTTCAAATTTGTAATAAATAATGAATAAAATAAGTAAAATAATAATGTATGATATTTATTATAATAATGTAATAATAATTTTTTTTTACGATGAATAGTAAATAAAATATGTAATAGAATGATGAATAATATTTATTATATTAATGTGATGATGATAATCTTTCGAGAAGTGTAATGATAGTATTTTTTTAAGAGTTATCATATTTAATGAATAGTAAAAAATATAAAAATTATTTAATAATTGATACTATAAAATACTATTATATATAATAAAATAATATAATTACATAATAAGAAACATTTCTATTGTCAGTCTCTCTTCAAACAAAAAAAGTACCCAAAATGACTTACCTCTCTGCCGACTGAACGATTCCAGGAGTCGGCGAAAGTACTGGAAAAATGGAAACGGTTACATAATAGAGGAAACGGTTATTATTTTTTTAAGAAAAAAATGATTACTTATATATATATATTTTAAAAAACCATGCATTACAGTAAACAACCACTAAGACAATTGTTTGTATTTTCGAAATTAATAGAAAATGATTAAAAATTTTAATTATTATTTCCTATTATTTCATATTAATTTCGAAAACATAAATACCACCCAAATGTCAATTAAGTTTACTAACTTTACTTTGAGATAATCAAATCGCGCCATTATCGATTTGATACAGTATAGTTTTTCTGTCGTGTTGAGTTGCTCGTTGATGATATAATTGGTTGACGTAACTTGATATGAATTTTTTTCTGTTATAATTTATGATTGCGAAGAAATAACTTAATTTTTTGTTAAATAAATCTTAACCTACTTTCGTTAATTTCTGAAATCTTCAATCTAACCAATACTTGTTAAAACATTCTATTTTTCAAACAAATCAAATGATGATGATCATCTCTAATCCTATTTTACAACATCATCTCATCACCTGATAGATGGTGGAGATAATGTCATGGTCTTTGGGGGCGGATCTTACCATGGCTCCCTTTACGATCATCTAGCTGGTCTTTTGATTTCGTAAAGAAAAATAGCAATGATACTTTTAGGGTGTATTCGAAGATAACTTTTTTTAATTTTGAGAGTTAGATAAAATTAAAGTTAAAGTTAATTTTGTAAATAAAATTAAAATTATATAGTAATTTAGGTGATATAAGTTTATACATTAAAATTATTATAGTAATAATAACATTAAAAATGATTTTAATGTTATTTGACAAGAAGAAGTTGAAACCCAATGAAACCATAATATTTCTTTTTCTTGATCTTTGAGTTCTAAAAGTTAGTTGGTCGAACTCTATCAGCTTTTTAAATTTTTGGTTAAGGTAATCTCCCATGGTATTGTTGTTTGTATTGACCATATATAAGACCCGTAAACTTTATGTAATATTATCATTAAAAAAAAGGATATATCATTTTCATGATACATCGAAATTCGGTTTCTGATGTATACCATTTGCACAAACTCCATCCATACCATTATTTTTTAAAATCAACATATTAAATTTATAGTTTAATATATATATATAATGAGAGTCAATTTTCTAGTAACGTTACTAAAAAAAACTTTTCTAATAACGTGAGTTTGCTGAAAGAAGTTTTAGTGGTGCTTGAAGGAAATTCTGATGGTGTTTGAAGGAAATTTTAATGGTATGGATGGAGTTTAGGTGGTGTGCAGATGAAATTTGGTGATGTAAAAGAAGTTTTGATGGTGCAAAGGAAATTTCAGTAGTACTTAGAGGAAATTTCAGTGATGTAGAGAAAATTTCGATAGTGTAAAGAAAATTTTAGTGATATTTAGAGGAAATTTTGAAAGTTTAAAAAGGAAATTTCAGTAATACTTGACAAAAATTTAGGTATAATACTCACCACTAGAGATGACACTCTAGTATCACTACTAAAGTGTCATTTTCCATATATAATATGTTGAAAAACACAACTATAAGAATGATCGCTAGAGTGATATCTTGATATTTGTGAGATCTTTTTGACTTTTGGCATTACCAGAGTTACTTTTTTAATGATGTTTTAATTTAATGGTCTAAATTAAATCTAAATTATATAAAAATTTTAATAACTCATTTAATTAGTATAACATTGGTTTTCCTTATCATGTACTATCGCGACCTTTACATCGTAACCTCTACCACTCACCAACAGAGCACTATGTTTAATGGACTTAGTGAAATCTTCTTCTCTTGTCTACTTTCATTGACCAAGAATCAATAGATGTTTTTATTGAAATTCTTACAATACATGACTACTTTTTTGAAATTTTCTTTTGTTAGTCTTTTTTTTATTATATATACAAGGAAAATTAACTTAAAATCAAGTATCGTTAAAAAAAAACTTTAATAATATCATTAAAAAAAAACTCCTTATTTAATTTACTTTTTCCAAAAATTACTTCGAAGTACAAGTACAAACAAATTTGAAAAAAAAGACCTTTAAAAGGCCGAACTCGGAGGGCCACGTCAAAGTTCAAACGCGCAACGGTAGTAGGTTATTGGGCGACCATTTCGCACCATCGGACGAGTATTGGACGACCATTTCGCACCACCAGTCAACCGCGCTCCTTCCTCCTCCCTTCGTAGTTTTCGCGGGGGAAGGAAACGAATGCGCATGAACCAAAATAAGAGAGGGAGAGAGAGGGAAGCGGACGGAGCTGGTGGCTACCACGATGCTGCTGGGGCTGAACGCGACGGAGCCGGCGGGGAGCCCGCCGGTGGCGCCTGGGAAGGAGCAGCAGGCTGCGGGGCTGGGAATCCTGCTGCAGATTATGATGCTCGTGCTGTCCTTTGTCCTCGGACACCTCCTACGCCGGCACAAGTTCTACTATCTCCCCGAGGCCAGCGCCTCCCTCCTCATCGGTACTGGACCTAGCTTTCCTCTTTGCCGTTGATTTTGCGTGTTCCGTCCTCCCGTAGGGGATTGATTGGCAAAAGGAGGTCGTCTATTGGGATGAATTTTTTCACTATTTTTGTTCGGTATTTTTATGCGTTTGTGGTGTTGTTTTCGGTGCTTTCCTCCGTTTCCACGGAAACTTTTGTGGAGCCTGCCTGTCGGTTGGAACAATAAGGTAGTGTGATTTTTGTCGTCCATTTATGATCATTGGATTTTATCGCAGTGCGAAAGTAGGATTTCTTAATTGGGGGGCTACAAATATATTATACGTGACAACACATTTATGTGGTCAAGTTATAAAGTCATCTATTTTTCATCACAATAGAATATGTTTGTCAAAAGAAATAATTTTTTTTATAATTCATGTCTGCAAAACCATCTATAATTGAATATCAAAACAAAATGTCTTTATGAAGAATATTTGATGGCATCAACAGGCATAAGAAAACTATTTGAGTAGCCTTTACAGATATAATATTTAAAAATGTTCACCACATAAATGTTTCAAAGAAGTTTATACAATAAGAAAAATTAATTACATCAATGTAAATAAAGAGTACGATATGAATGGAAAAAATACATGATAGATTAAGTGGTTAGTTTCATAGAAAAGGAAAAAGAGGAAGAACGCATGAATGTATTAGTCATCTTGTCCATGAAAATTGTGATTTGTGGTCACACATTTATGTGACCATGTTATATACGAGGCTGGAATCTTGTAGGACCTAGGGATAGAAAAAGGCAGGAAGTGGGACGCCATGTGTGAGTGTGAAAGAGAGATCACGAGTGAGAAAGAGATGAGAAGAATATTAAATCATTAAAAAAAACTATAAAATTGTAAAATAACATTGTCACATGGAGGGTGTGTGTCAGGCTGGTGTCAAATGTGTGTAAGCCAGAGAGGGTAGAAGGAAGGGAGGAAGGAAAAATACTTACCAAGCACAATGTAGGAAGAACTGTCCAGAGAGAGGAATGGAAGAAAGTGCTCTTCGGACGTGGTGATGAAAAAGATAAGGGTTTAAATATTAACATTTCAGACTTAAAGTTTTCATATTAATATGTAATATTTATATAGGTTTTTTTTCTTCAAATCCACCATGGTCATATATTTGTTCTGTCCCTAGTGTTGATGCTCATGCATCACACTAAGTGTATCTGGCTAGTCTAATGAATTGATAGGGAAGGCCACTATTGATTTTGTTTCAGGTGTCAAGGCCTAGTTTGACGAGTTTAATAAGATCATGTGTAATGATAGTTTTTACAGGTGTACTGTTGATCACTCGATTTTTTATAAGAAAACCAATATTGGGCGTGTCATTTTGGTGGTCCACGTGAATGATGGTTTTGTGTGGTCTTTCATTTCTTATGTAACATCTATATGTACTGATTTACCTTAGTTGCAATGTAGAATCTTTTATCCCCAAATTCAACTGTTCCTAAATAAACTTTAAATACATAAACAATTACAATATAACATCAAAATATGATGAGTAAAACATAGTGTATAAGTGTAGATAAACATTAAGATCTAAAACATACAAGATCAAAATAAGTTTCTAAGAAGTTTAATATTCAGGTTTTGAGTTAAATAAGATAAAGATAATAACAATGTCTGGATTCAAAAACACAAATATGTGATGCATGCTTTTTAACTTATAATAGATAATTATGTATATTCCAGAAAAGGTAATGTGTGTGCACGTGTGTGTTATTGGTAATATGATTCTATATTTCATTTCAATAAGTATGTATGCTTCAGTAGTATTCCAGAAGAAAAATATTTAATTACTTTGCATGGTTAAAACTTTTAAAACCTAACTACATTATGGACCTATCCATTATCGGATTCAAGAATGATCTAGTCAAAAGTCAAGGCATGAAATGCCCAGAGGGATATAGTTTGACTTTTACTCCACAAAAAGGCAAAAAGATATGCATCCAATGGATGTGACGATTATTTTTCTTGTTCATTAGAAAATATTTTTAAAAAAGGTTCATTATGAAGATGCTTGTCGTAGAAGTTTTATATTTACTCTCAAGTGGTCATGATTTTCTCTCTGTCAGGTATCACTGTTGGTGGACTTGCCAATATATCAAATACAGAGACTAGCATTAGGTTTGTCTTTTTCTTCATTTGTTGATAAATATCATATTATATATAGAACAGCTACGAGTGTGACATTCTTCTTCTTCAGGGCATGGTTCAATTTTCATGAGGAGTTCTTCTTCATGTTCCTACTTCCTCCAATTATATTATATCCTATACTCTGATAGATTTTCTGTAATTTTCCAATTTTCAGTTAATTCTCATCTGTCATTATTTTAGTATATTTTTCATGCTTTCAACCATTATATAGTTTTCCTTGACAGTTGATTACCCAGTCAGGTTTCAGCTTAGCACCTGTAAGTATGCAATTTTCTATGACTTTCTTGTGTTTGTTATGAAGCCACTCATTTTATTCATGCTATTTGATTTCCCAGAAACCATTCTTTTCAAATTTTGGAGCAATTGCATCTTTTGCAATTCTAGGAACTTTTATTGCTTCAACAGTTACGGGTATATTAGTGTGAGTATTTTAACACTATTTTTTCTTGATTGCAAATGAAATCTACAGATTTTAAGTTAAGTGGTGTTGAAGTTTTTTTAATTGATTGCAGTAACATTGGTGGGATGATGTATCTTATGTATAAATTACCTTTGGTAGAGTGCATGATGTTTGGTGCTCTCATATCAGCAACAGATCCTGTCACAGTATTGTCAATATTCCAGGTTCGTAGATGATGCTTTAGAAACTGAATAGCTATCTCTTTTTCCACATTTTGCGTGCTCACAGAAATTTTGCATTTCCATTGAGAGTGCTGACTAGGTATCTCTTTGTTCTACATTTTGAACCGTTACAGAAATTTTGCTTCATAAACTGACCTTGTATCTTAACAAAATTAGAAAGATCGAGGGGATGAATTGGGATCAGAAACTATTAAAGATTGAGGCTTAGGATTTGTGTAAGCTTAGTTTTCTCATTAGTATAGAAACTTCAAATCTTGATTGTTGACAAGGCTGTCTTTGACCTGCTTTTTTGAGAAACTACTATGCTATTGAAGGAGGTCTTCCCTACCAATGGTAGCACATACAAGCTGAGTTTTTTCATTAGTATAATAACTACAAATCTAGTTCTATGTTTTGCATTTAAACTGGAATTTATTTATTATGAGTGCTGGTATTCATTTTTCATCTTCTCAAAATCTAAAAAAACTTCTTTCCCAGCATCCCCATGTGAAGCTTTTTTTTCGATTCTTTCAACATCTGTGACATATGAAGAGAGCCTGTCAACAGAAAAACTCATTTTTGTTGCTTGTACATTTTGTTTTGGATTCATAATTGGAATGCTTTCTCTTTAATGCAAAGGATTATTTAATCAATTTACAGTGTTTACTTTAGACAGTATGAATTTATTTCTACATCTGCAGGAACTTGGCACTGATATCAATCTTTATGCCTTGGTTTTTGGAGAATCAGTTCTAAATGATGCGGTATTGTTCTTTACTTCTCATTCACACATTGCAAGTTGTAACACTTGTCTTTCCATTGATAGCAGTTCAAACTGAGTTATCTCTTTTTCCATGTTGTTTGTCACATTGTGTTGAAGATGGCAATTTCATTGTACAGGTCTGCCTCTGAAATTTTTAATCCCTTCATTCTCATCCTCCATTTTTCTCAGATTTTGAATGTTAGTTTTATTTTCAGGGCAATGTCATCCGTGAGGAATAGTGCACCATCATTTGGGAACTTTTTTGGAATCATCTTTAGCTTTCTTGAGATATTTTTGGGATCATTGGCGTCAGGTAAGTTTTAGGTGGTAGTTTAATATTTAACCATCTTATTTGGATATCAAACTACTTAGTTAGGAATTGTGAAAATATATTTAAATTTATGTAATTTAATCGAAGATTTGATAATAGATAGAAATACATGAAATAAAAGAATTTGCATGATTGATTTGACGTAGTGTGATTATAGTTGGAATTGTTATTTGTTGTTACTTATTTGGATATCATAGAAATGGAAATTATAAGACAATGACTGACTCCCAAGTGTTTTCATGCAAGATGATATGTAAGCTGCTTTTTTAAGTCTTGTTATGAATTTATGATATCCAAATAATACAGCTTTTATGAGAGATGAGTGTTCTTTTACAGGCTACCCAGGGCACTTTCAATGCTGAGATATGTATATTTTATGTGAACATGTTTACTTTTCATTGATACATGATTCACTTGGTAAAGCTCAAACTAAGCAGATGCAAAGTCTCGTTGTTTTGCTTTAACTAATGGTTAGAAAACATGAGGTTTACGTGCAGTTGGGAGTGGCTATGCATTGCTAGTTACCAAACTTGTCATATACACTTTTCACTAGAACTAAAAAATTTAGGAAGAAAATATAATAATGTAATTACGATATAGATTAAAGTTTAGTGTTTTCTTTTCTGAATCATGTTATTTTTTTCAAAGCCATGAAGATACTACATTTTCAAGCATTATACCAAATTGAAATGCATGTTTTTCTGTTCAAGACTAATTATAAAAGAATTTACCTTAAGACTATTAATAAAACAAATTTTACACAGATTTGACATCAAAATTATCAAATTAACCAATAGTTAGAAAAGATTAATTTTTCATTGTCTGAATTCTGCATTTATCTTCAAACAATCAAGATATTACGTTTTACTAAAAAACAGGTAAGCTGGAGAAGATTTCCTTTTGCTATTTCTATCCCATTATTATCAAAAAAAGTTTATAAATGTTTTAGTATCAATGATGATGGTATTGTTGCTTTGAATATTCTCTCGACTTTCATTATCTCTGCTATTAATTTGTGCTTTTTTGTTCATGTCATTTTCTGCAATTGCATAGGTGTAGGAGTTGGGTTCATGTCTGCATTGATATCCTTGCTCATTTCTCTCTGCTGGGAGATCCTTGTAAATTTCAATATTTATTGTGTTCGTGATGTTCTTAATTTGCTTTTAATGTCTAATTTAATGCAAAATTTCCATGGAATGTTCAATTGAAGTAGAGTTATTGGTCATTCATATCCAGTACTTTTATACTGTCTATGGTAGCCCATGCAATAGATATACTTGGGAGATCTTTTAATGCCTACGGAAGGAGACAATCATTGAATCTAAGTTGGTTGGGAAAATATAATTTCTCAAAATCAGAAGTAATTTTTCTTTTGTGGAGAAATATGAAGAAGATAGGTGGAAGATTGGATATACGTTTCATTCATAAATATAAGACCTCTTTATATAGAAGTTATTTGAGGACAACTAATACTTCACCAAATGCGAGACTAAACCGACTTACAATACAAATCATAATATACGCTTAACTTTTAACATTCCTCCATAAGTTGGAGGAGATACATAATGAATATATTCAGAGGCTCATAACAAATAAGAATTCTAACTTGCAATAGACTCATACATAAACAAGATAAACAAAGAAGACACATAACATATAAGAATTTAGAAGTAGTAACAATATTATGTAAGTAAATATACTAAGAGACTTACCCACATTCTCCCACAAAGACAATTTTTATTAATCATCCACTAAAAGAGATTTGATGTGAATTATTAATATGAGGTATTCTACAAACCTCAAAAATAGTATAAATTTTTAAGATGAGGTGTTCCATGAACCTTAAAAGAGAGTATGCATTTTTAATGTGAGGTATCTTTAAACCTTAATAGAAAGTATGGATTTTTTAATGTGAGGTATGCATAAACCCCAAGAGAAAGGTTGGATGATAGATAATACAACACTAAACATTTTTCTGCCTTTGCTCTCCTTTTCATAATTTTTTTTTGATTTTTGATTTTTTTATTAACTTCCACTATATTTTTTTTCCACTAATTTTCCTACTTTTTTCCTTTCTCTCTCTTGCCTTCTTTTTTTAACACTTGCACATGTTTGACAACAACTTCTCCCTTTATTTTATTTTATTCTCTGTCCTCTTCTTCTTTCCTCTTACTCTGTTTGCACTAAACCTTACGGTTGCAACCCTAATGGGTGTAGCAACAGTAGATGAAGGTCGTAGTGACAATGGAGAGAGATAAGGTCCATCTTCATATACTTCGAGAAATTCTCTTCAAAATTTACATACCTGCAATGTAAACTCTTCATCTTCATATACTATGAGAAATTCTCTTCATATTCAGTATTTTTAAATCTTTTATCAGCTTCTCTTTGTGGTGCTTCTCTTGAGATTGGTTCTGAGGCCACTATTAGAGGGAGTTCCTGAGTCACCTCTCTTAGAATATCTTCAACTTCCATATTAATTTCCTCCTGCGTATGAATGTCAGTGTGAGGAGAAAGTGTCAGAAGTTCCGGTGATTGATCCCTTGCATTTAAATCAGCTAATTCAAGCCCTTGTCTTTGGTCTTCTACATTGTCATGAATATTTTGTTCTATAACACTTTTGTTAATAACTTTTTGCAGTATATCTCTATCTTCCTACGTCAAATCTTCATCTCTAATAATTTCAGTGGAAGTTTTGTAAGACTTTGTACCTTTGCTATTTCGTCTTTGATAGGTTCTCTCAGTTGGACGTTTCCCTTTTTGAGTAGTCATTTTCTTTATCGTCTTCTGTCCAGTACTGCTTTCTCTTCTTTGACTTGATGTAGTTTTAGACGTTGACCTTTTTCTCCTTCTTCCTCTTCTTGTGCTCTACGTTGCTCCTGGAGCTTGGTCGGGTTGAGAAGAATGGTAAGTGACTGTACCGAGGGGACTGCTGGGAGGTTTAATGGCTCGTCACCGATATATTGCAGAAAAGAGATTTTAGGAATTAGTGGGTGGTCGGCCATGTACAGTGTATTTATGCAGGAAGGTTCAAAGAAATGAGAAGTTTCGAGTGACAGTTTGATTTGACATAATTTATGGTTTTATAAGTTTATCTGCCAGATAAGGTTTAAGTAGATGGAATGGAATTACCGTACATTCACAGTGGATTTTCCGTCCGACACTTAAACATAAAACATGTAAAAGCTATAAAACTTGTAAACTTGTATTTACACAAATGCCATGGAAATTAAATATTTCAATAGGATTCATCATGTAATTCATAAGTCATCAGATAATTTTAAATTTTTTCTCCATTTTTATTCTTTAAACCTCACTTCAATAATGAAAATTTCAACTCTATTTTTCACCATAGCAGTCATGTGGCTTAAAGTATAAGTGTCTGGTGTTCATGCATAATTTCCAATCCAAGATTTTAGGCATCTCATTTATTTCTAGGTCAATGACTCCTAGGTTAGTTAACCTTAGCGCATTAGGTGTGGAAGCATTCCTACGGACTTAATAACTTAGATAATTAAGATTTGTAATTTGAAATTTTAACCCTTTATTTTTCATTAAGTGCTTTATACATGCTATTAGAAGACATTCCATAAATGTTTTAAATTACTCATGTAATAAGTTTTGGGTTAGTGGCTCACAGATTAGTTGATTTTAGGACACTAGGTGTTAAAACACTCTTATAGACTTAATTGCTTAAGTAGTCTAGGTCACTTTTGAAATTTTAGTTTCTTCACATGTACAATATTTCCTTGTATATAAAACAATAGCGATGAATTTTATGATATCTATTAGTTAAGGATTGAATGTGTATAATGAAGAGGTACAGTAAATTCAACCAACAATCCAAAGAGGCTATTTTTCAGATTTCATTTTCATCACAAGTGTCGTAAGATCATTTCTTCTTTCAAATCAGTTTATTGAATTCTAGTTGAACTCACTTATCCACTTATGACAAATCATTTCATCACAAGATTATTCACATCAGAAAAATCTAAATGTATAAGATATTCAGGGAATTGAGTAAAAAAAATTGAATAAAACTAAAATAAAACAAAATACACATTTTTTTATTTTAGTCTATAGTAAAAAACAATAAAAAAATAAACAGCTGAAAAGAAAAGAAAAATTAATTAACTATGAAATTAAAGTATTTCTAACCTGTGTAGATGATTTTTGGTAATTATCAATAGATTTTAGGTCAAGATTGAGCAAGGGTGCAAATAATGCAATAGATATTGTTCGAGTCATGATATCTACAAAAATAGACAAGTGCTCGACGAAATTTCCTTCAAAAAGGTGGTAAGTCCGTTTAAAATAACATAGATTCATCGGAAGCTTAACTTATATCACTTAGGTAACAGATGCCTAAGTCTCTCCTGATTTTTGAGAACTTCCTTTCAGTAGTTTAGTGAAAGTATAACTTAGTTGTTCATGTGAAATAAATTTTAACATAATATTTTTCTTTAAAATGTGATCTCTAA
Source organism: Amphibolis antarctica (assembly GCA_024699675.1). Classification (NCBI taxonomy): domain Eukaryota; kingdom Viridiplantae; phylum Streptophyta; class Magnoliopsida; order Alismatales; family Cymodoceaceae; genus Amphibolis; species Amphibolis antarctica. The sequence continues at coordinate 58,367 of JAMKPZ010000240.1, forward strand.
GAAAATGATGTTTAACTTCAATATGTTTAGTTTTGGAATGTAGTACAAGATTTTTAGATAAATTAATTACACTAATGCTATCATAGAATATTTTAATGAGATCAAAAGTTACACCAAAGTCTTTTAAAATTTGTTTTATCTATAAAATTTGTGCGTAACATAATGCAACAACATATTTTGCTTTATGCAATACAATTTTACTTTTTTACTGAGACTAAAAAATTTCCTAACAATTGATATGTATTATCAGTACTTTTCCTTTCAGACTTACTGATGTTTAAAATAGGCTGAGTCACCCATGGGCCACCTGACCTGGCCCGACCTAACCCGAACTGTCGGGCGCCAAGAATTTTTGAAAATTCAGCCCACGGGCCGGCCCGGACCGACCCGATTTAACGGCCGGGCTCAACCCGATTTAACGACCCGGCCCGATCGGGCTCGGCCCGAACCTCCCGGCCCCCCGGCCCCTCCCCCCCCCCCCCCCCCGTCGCCGACTCGCCCTCCCCTCCCGCCCCTCCCGTCGCGGTCGCCCTCCCGGCCCCACTGCCCCTCCCGCCCCTCCCGGTCCCCCTGCCCCTCCCGCCCCTCCCGTCGTGTCGCCGACTCGCCCTCCCCTCCCGCCCCTCCCGTCGCGTCGCGGTCGCAAGCGCCGGCCCCGCAGCCCGCTCGATTAGGCCGCCGACGGCCGACTCGCCCAGTCGCCCTCCGCCCCTCCCGCCCCTCGTCGCGGTCGCCTGCGCCCTTACCCAGCCCGACCCGTAGGCCCGAACCTGATCGGGCCTTAACTTCATGGGCCGGGCTGGCCTAACCCGGCCCATTGAGACCTCTAGCTTACAACCTGTAAAATCTGTATCACTAAAATCAGTTAAGTTAAATAAACTATTTTTAAAATAAAATAGTCTAAAATTTTCAATATTTTGCAAATATCTCATAATTCTTTTAATAATTTATTTTCAATCCTAACTTATTTACTTGCCTTTTTTTTAAACACTAGTTGTGTAATGACTCCCCCTAAGTGTGAGCCATCACAACTTTTGGATTTTAGGTTATGTTATCCATGAGTTATCTATTTAACATATAATGACTGTCATAATAGCTTATTATTATTATTATTATTATTATTTGTTATTTATATATATATATATTTATCATTATTATTTTCTGTAAATTATGTAGAAATTAGAGATTTTAGTAGCCATATTTTCTTGGATTCTTGGAAGTTATTCCTCAAAATATTAAACCTGTTTTTAACTGGTAACTACAACTTCTTTTGATTTCTCTTTAAAACAAATACATAATCACTATTGTATACTCTTCTAATGAAAAACCACTACAATATAAAATATTATCAAATTTGTAATTGAGATTATAATGTACTATGCATTTTCTAATATTAGATGTATTTCCAGTAAATGTATGTGATTGTCTTTTATATGCATTATTTGATCGTTTTTTAATTTTATTTTTCAGTTATTTTCATTCTTCAGTTCAATATTATTACAGTCAGATTTGCATTTTTCTTGAAAACAGTCATTGCTTTCTTTTGCTAATTTATTTATTTGAATATACAAGGATTCATTTTCTTGTTTTAGTTTAGTAATATTTACGGTAAATTTCTTAGTTGCTTCATCTATTATATTTTTCAATATTTTATTTTCTTCTTTTAATTTTTGATTCAAGGAATCAACCTTACTTTCAACTATGCATTGTTTTTCCTTTGTAAGTTTTTAAATATGAATATGCATTTTATCATTTTCTTTATACAGATCATTAATGCATGTACTTCAATTTTTAGCTTGTTTCTTTAAATTTTTATATTTGTCATGTAGATCTAAAAATGCATTCATCAAATTATCAATAGTACATGTATTATTTTCATCTTCAGATGAAGAAGAAGAATTAAAAGATACCTCTCCTTCTTGTGCCATAAAACACACATTCTCTGTTTCACTCCTTTTCTTTATTCTCTTCAATTTCTTCTGTTTTCTTAAGTAATTCTTCTGTGAGACTTGGTATTTTTCCTTAAAGATACCTTTAGTTCCCTCTTCAAGCTTTGAGAATTTAACAATTTGTTGAATGTGCTCCTTTTCAGCTTCATCTTTATTTTCTATTTCTTTCATTTGCTTTTCGATGTTTCTCCAAGCATTATAAGAAGTACTGTACTCAGAAACAAAATTAAACTTTTCCATATTCAAAGAACAATATAAGATATTTAAGCCTATGACATCTAATGAAGCATTCTTTTTGTCATCTTCATTTATATGCTTAAAAGGCTTATTAAAACTTTGTGTATCATTAACAACTATGTTTTATAAATCAAAATTCAAGGATTTAAGAAATACCTTCATGTGATGTTTCTAGTAAAACATAATTAATATTATCAAATATAGGAAGTCTGTTAATATCCTGCTTCTCTTGTCCTTGAGCAATCATTTAATCTCGAGATGTTTAAGTCTCAAATGAAATTAATAAGGTTTTGATACTAATTGTTAGGATTGATGACTTCATTAGAGAGGGGTGAATAATGAATAATCACAAATATTCAATTAAAAACTCATGTGCAAAATAGTAATAAATGCAGTAAAAACAGAATACAGAATTTTTATAGTGGTTCACCCTAAATCAGGGCTAATCTACTCTTCAAAGCCTTCCTTTGAGAGTTTTCACTAACTCCTTAGTGTTTTACAGGTTTACATCCATAATCTTTACATCTTTTTGCTTTTTTGGGTTCAACAAAGAAAAAAGTTACATCTCTTTGTTTTTCTAGGTTCAAAGAAAAACCTTTACCAGCAAGGGTACCACCTTGTCTCCTTGCAAAGAATTCCTTTGTAGTAACTCACTACAGCTTGGTGAGGAGGCTTTCTGTCACAAACTTAAAGACAACTAGCTACAACCTTGTGAGACTCAAAAAACACACGTATAAACACAAGAAATATTACAAAGCATACAAAGTAAGAGCACAGAAAATTTGCACATGAAAAGCCTTGTTCTTGCTCCTTGTTTTTGCCCTTCTTTTTATAATTTAGTCTAGCTATAAATGGAATGTTGTCCACCTTCCAGTAGTCATGGATAGATTCGTTCAAATCCTTCATTTGAATTTAAATTCTTACTCTTTGTGTTCTCCATTAACATATTCTTACATATTTTCATTCCTTTAATCCTGCAAAAAATGTTCTTAAAATTTCAGAATTTAAAGATCCTGTATCCTACAAAAATCATTAACAGATAGACGGATTTTCCAATTAGGTCAGATGAAATCTCCATTTTCCCATGGAATGTCTTGATCTCTACCACAATTCTTCCATCAGTCATTCAAGCTTAGATCTATAAATTCTCAAGTATGAACGGAATGTCTGTCTTAAAATATCAGAACATCCATTTCTCTTCCTTGCAGCACAAATAGTTAGAACAAGTTATAACAAAATGTTTATCAACTAGAGTTGGAACATCCGTTCAATAATAACACTAAGATAAATCTAAAAGATATAATGGAATGTTCGTCTACCATTGTCAGAACATTTATTCAAATCGAACTTTCACATCAAAATATAAGTAATAATGGAGTGTTCGTCTATGCAAGCCGGAACATCCGTTCATTGAACAAGAAACACAATTTAAGCATCCAAGTAATATGATAGATTCTTTATTAAGGGACGGTAGATCATCCATTTGCAATAATCAAAGTCTCATGAGTTTAACTTTGTTACAGAGTATTCGTCTTGATACTCCGGAACATCTGTTTAAGTTCCTGCAAAATATAAACTCAATTAATGAAGAAAATAACTAATGGAATGTCCGTTCAAAGAGTACGGAACATCCGTGATCTCTTGTAATCCAGTTCTTCAACTCCAAGTATAACTTCTTATAAAATGGAATATCTGAGTAATAAATCCAGAACATCTGAGTCAATAGAATTTGTAGAAAATTATGCTTGACATTAAAAATCTCTCTTAATAGTTTAGCTATATTTTGTTATACTAGTTAGTCTTAACAGTATAACAATTTAACAATCAGAACATATTTCATTATAACAATTTTCAATTTGATATAATGATTTACAAAACATCAGCACATATTCTTAGCATCATTAAAACTTATCTTCCTTAACACCATATGTCGCCTATTCCTTTTCTTCCCCTTCTCTTTCATCTTATTCATCTTCTTCTTCCTACTCCTACTTTTCCACCCCCTATTTGAAGAGAATCCAACTCATGGCACACGCCCAACTTGTAGTTCTAATGAAATCCTCTCGATCCTTAGTGGCTCTCACCCTCACCCTTGCCTTCGTCCTTGACCTCATACTTGCAGCTCATCCTCGTAGCTTGTCCTCACACTTATAGTTCGCTTTGCTCTTGCCCTAGCACTCGCAACTCATCCTCACCCTCACCCTCAAAAGTTAGAATCGAGAAGTCCTCGCCTTTTCCCTCACCCCTGCAGCTTGCTCTCGCCTTTGCCCTCACCCTCGCACTTGCTAGTCGCCCTCACCCATGTCGTTTAGTTGTGATGGCCCACATGTCAGCAACAAGCCATGTCAACATGATCCCAGACTTAGGCATGACTTGCCCAACCATGCCAGGTTACGTTGACATGATTGGGCTTGACCCAATTAACATGTTTATTTGCAAGGCAACATCTGTGCAAGTGGCCTTGCCTTGTTGGCTAGTTGCCATAGGTGAACACCTTAAGTCCTTGACAACATTGTTTTTTGGCCAATAAGAAATGTAAGTCTTCTATACAGAGAGTTTCATTCCGGTGGGGAGGTCATTGCTCATGCATTTGAACCCTTCAATGTTTGGGAGGGCATTTTATTTTTCTTTTTTGCTTTTTTGGACCTCCTTGGACAGCTGTTGTATTGGATGGAACTTATTCTCTTTTAATGCGATTCACCCTATTACTTTTCCAAAAAACCCCTAATACTTGCATTATGGATTTTTCTGCTCTACTATTTTATTCTTGTTCATCCTAACATGCTTCTCTCATTATCCAAGTTTGTATTATTTTGGTATTTTATGGTAGCAAAATGCATTTTGAGATCCTTAACAATTCAGCACCTTTTCAAGTACGCTGCTTTGGATGTTGAGAAGTAAGAACTGAATCTGCTATTTTGCTCATAAGCCATACATACAACTGAAAACAACCCAGTATTATTGAATACAAGTTTTTTCTTCTTTTCAGTCTTCATAATCTGGAGTGCTGCCTCTTTGTACTTTTTCCTTACTTCTCGTGAGCTCTTCTGACTTGTTTTGTTGCATATTTCTTTATGTTGCTTTTGATATTACTATTCATTTAATAAGTTTATCTATATCCAGGTACATGCTAGCTGAAGGTATTGGTCTTACTGGTATTGTGTCGATACTCTTCACTGGAATTGTAAGTAATAAAGTTTTTGCATCAGCAAATGTTGTGAGGAGGAATTCATTTTCTTACTGAAAAACCTTTTTATTTCAGGTAATGAAACACTACACGTATACAAATTTGTCAGAAAATTCTAAACGATTTTCTACTGCATTTTTCCATTTGATATCATCACTAGCTGAAACTTTTGTGTAAGAATGTGAATGCTACTTTTTTTTTGAAATTCCAAGTTTAGCCTTTTTCTGCCTGATACATTTTCCAATGCAGGTTCATATATATGGGTTTTGATATAGCCATGGAAAAACATAGTTGGTCGCATGTTGGCTTCATTGTCTGCTCCATTGTATCCTTTTAACATTTCTTGGTTTGGAAGTGGAACTGGGTTTTATTATACTTAGTTCCTCATGTTCTTCTTTAACTTTCAACCTGCAAAACTTCAGCTCTTCATAGGGATTGCAAGGTATGGGTCATACTGTGAATATTTTTTTTGAATTTTAAATACGTGCATATGCCAATTTTCAGATTTTGTATTCCTTGGTGTTTAAAGCTATCATATCAATTAGGATTTTGCCAATAATAGATAAGTACTTAGTATACTCCACACAAAAATTCCATTCATATCTTGAATCGAGACGAATGTGTCATTTTTTTACAGGCGTGGATTATAATCATTTCACTAGTATTATGTGTTCATATTAAACGTGTGGCGTATTCTTGGGAGAAGTAATAATTGGTCCATTCTTGTCAATTTAAACTATGAATGTAATTTTTCTTGTTGATCTCACATACTTAAAAATAGCTAACTTATCATTAAACCAAACTGGTAATGACATCATTAAGTAAATGCAGTGAGCATAATGACATATCTGATCAACAGAGAGCCTTCAGTCTCATTGGATTACAAGATTCCATAAGAGGAGTGGACATGAAAGAAGGCATGGTATACTCATTTGAAAGTCTTTGGTTGTGTATCCTACGTACACATTAATGCTAATGTTAGGGACAAACTTGATCTTAAAACTAGAAAATGTTATTTGATTGGCTATGGATCTAATTATTTTGGCTATTGATTTTGAGATGATCAAAATAGAAAAATTAAGGTAGAAGGATGTCACATTCAATGAATCCATTGTGTATGGACATAGGCGTGGAGTAGAAATAGGTGGCACAACTGAACAACCTTAGAAAGGTTATAAGGTTGAGTTAAAAGGTGTCAGTGATAAGGATGTTGATGAAAGAGCTGCAGAAAATTTAAAAAACTAGGAAGAATGTTCGTGAACTGTTCCCCTTCAGCAATTAAGGAGATCCATAAGAATAATGAAACCTCCTCAATGCTTCAAACCATTGTTGCACTATTTGTTATTGACAAATAGAGAAGAGAAAGAACACTATGATGAGACAATATAGATGAAAGATTCAGAACAGTAGGAGTCAACTATGAGAGATGAGATGAGGTCTTTAGAGAAGAACTAGACTTGGTTACTAACCTAAATACTAGAAGGGAATAAAGCCTTACAAAACAAGTGGGTATACCAGATTAAGGAGGAACTAGATGGGTTTAGAAGGTACAAGGTCATATTGATTGTGAAAAATTTTCAATAGTTGTAAGGAATTGACTATTTCGAAGTGTTTTCGCTAATAGTTAAGAACTTAAGATGACCATAGTTAGAGTGATGCTGAACATTATTGTCGTAAAGAATTTACAACTAGAGTAGTTAGATGTAAAGACAATGTTCTTACATGGTGAGCTGGAAGAGGACATTTATATCTAGCAACATGAAGGGTTTCAATGCCACAGCAAAGAAGCATTAGTCTGTAAACTTCAAAAGCCTTTATGGGTTGATGTAGGTCCTTAAATAGTGGTACAAGAAGTTTAACAACTTTATATGTGTCATCAAGTTTAAGAGATGTTAAGAAAAAAAAAAGTTTAAGAGATGTTATTGTATGAGCTTTGGTGATTGCTATATCATCTTATTGCTATATGTGGATGATATACTTTTTGCAAGATCAAGTATGATAAGAATTGATGACTTAGCAATAGTAATCAAAGAAATTTAACATGAAGGATTTATGTGAGGCAAGAAAAACCCTTGAGATAAAAATTTGTAGAGATCGAGATGCAAGAATATTAGTTCTAACTCAAGAGGGATAGATTAAGAAGGTTCTAAGTAGGTTTAGTCTTAGGGTCTGTTTGTGCATTTAGAAAATATTTTTTAGGAAAATTTGACAAATTTGGTAAAAAATTTCCAAAGTAAATATGGAAACAGTTTCTTAAAATTTTTTTTGCTAACATTTATACACGTCATAGAAAATATTTTTCTAGCATTTGTACACTTGATGGAAAATGAAAAAAATTTCTATAATATGAGTATTTATGGATTTAATATCATAAGAATTCATCAATTGCATAATGTTATGTAATTCAAACGTATCAATACATTTGCATAAAATATTTCAACCATAGTTTTTTTTTGAGAAAATTACATATGAAATCATGTACTTTTATCATTTTGTATTACTTGCATAATATCTATACGTATTTTACCAACAATTTCTATTTGTTGTTGTTGAGTCTACAACATCTACTTCTAACTCTCTTTCCATATACTATAAATAGTATAATGCTAACGTATCAAAATTAAATTGTAAAATTAAAATATAGATTTAGAGGATGCATGATAGGGAGAAGAGAGCTTAATGGAGAAGACACTTGCAAACTGGAGGATGCATAGAGGGGTGTGAAGATGCTCAGTGGAGAAGGCGCTTGACAATGAGGGTTTGAGGTCGACTGTGAGGCAATGGGACATGTGGCGTGTAGGAGGGTCGTGGTTGGGGAAAAATATTTTAAAGGGTTTAAAGTTTGAAACTTTTTTCCTTGATGGTATAAATATTTGTTGCAAACAAGGAAAATAGCTTTTCATTTTCCTGATTCACAAACACTAAGAAAATTGGAAAAATGTTTTTCTCATTTTACAAGGAAATTTTTTTCCCTATGCACAAATCCCCTCTTGGTAATGCGAAGCCCACTAAGATGTCATTGGGAAGTCATTTCAAGTTGACTAAAGGACAATCTCCAACAACAAAAGAGGACAATATATATATATGTAAGGTACCATGTGTATTTGCAATTAGGAGCATGATATATGCAATGATATATACTCGGCCAGATATAACCCATGTAGTGAGTCATGAGCAGATTTATGTCAGATCTAAGTCTAAAGCATTGAGAAGTTGTGAAATGGATTCTGCATTATCTAAAAGGGTCTTCAAGTATAGGATTGTGTTTCAAGGAAGTAGAGTTGTGGTGCAAGGCTACTACGATGTAGATTTGGTTATTATAGTTAGTTGGATGTCCAAGCTATAGAAGAGGGGTCTCCTTGTCAACAACTAAGGTAGAATATGTGCCAATTTTAAAAGTTGCCAAGGAGATGATTTAATTGAAGAGGTTTTTGAAGGAATTGAATAAGGGATAGAGTTGTAATGAACTACTCTGTGATAGTTAGTGTGCCATTTACTTTGCAAAAAATCACATGTACCATTCGAAATCCAAACATATTAGAATGAAGTATTAATTCATTTGGATGCTAACTGAGGAAGGTACATTGACACTAAAGAAGATAGCAAGTTAGAAAAATTTATTGGATATGTTGACGAAGAGTGTAAACACTAAGAAATAAGACTGTGTATGACCTTAGTTGGCCTTTAAGGCACTTAAGGAGACAAGGTGTCACACTAAGAACTTCACTCATGGTTTAAAGAAGAGGGCTAGAAAAAAAGGCTTGTGATGGCATTAATCTCTAAGTGGGAGATTGCTAGCAGTGGAGATTGATGGGATCTAGGGACAATATCTATTGGATGACAAAATTGACATCTAGGGATGACATGTATCAGACTGCAAAATTGGATCTAGGGATGGTATGTACTAGACATCATATTGAGATCTAGATGCGGTATGCATTAGATTTAAACTTGGCATACTAGAATCCAAATATGGTATACACCAAACTTAAGACAACATATCTGGTAGGTTTTGAGGGTCTCCTAGTATTTTCTAAGTTATGTCTTGGGGTATTACTGTAACTTCCTATGTGAAGTGTTTCCTTAGAAATCCGTATATAAAGGGATGACTAGAATGTATTGTAACAGAAGAAAATATCAACAATAGAATAGTGAGTTCTTAGTGTGGTCGTAGATGTAGGTAGATTGTTGAACCACGTAAAATCTTGTGTGTGTTTTATTCTTGCTTTCTCTCTTCTCTATTTTCTTTAATTCTAAATATGCCAAATGGGTCGTGCCATATTACTATTAAAACTTTTTAGCCCAAGCACGGTCCAATGGCATGGCCTATTTGGATTCGTATCGATCAATCGTGTTGAATTGTGCAAGCTCAATTTAATCTTTTTATTTTATTAAACAATTAACATAATATTAATATAATTTATATAGTAACATAGATTGTCTAAAGTGGAATTTCATTTCATTCATTTAAATCCACAACTATATAATACCATTAACAAATTAATAGTTTCAAACCACCAAACTATATACAATTTATACAACTTAACAAAAAGTATATTATTTTATTTATTAACAAATTATATAAGTTATTTTTGATAAAAAATTTACAAAAGATTAAAAAAATTATATCTCATAATTTACATAAAAATTAAATTTACAATTTGAGAAAAAATGAAAAATTAAAATTTTATATTTTATATATTTAAATTTAATTCTAAAAACTCTTCTATCCAATCATTTAGTCTTTATTGTTCACAAACTCAAGTAAGCTCCTAATTTTTGACATACATTAAAGCTTCTAGTAGATTATATTTTAAATTTGATCTCCTATTGTTCAACATGTTTTTACTAATACTGAAAATCTACTCATATGTTATTGAAGATACTGGAATCATTAGTAAATTTCTTATCATGAATGATAAAATTGGTAAAACCAAAGTTTGTTTTTTCCACTAATTTATTACATCGAATGAATTATATTTGGATATTCATTCCATAGATATTGATGATTGGTGGTATTAAAAGAATTTATTTCATTTCAGTAAAAAAATAAGATGATCCTGATGGAATATCTACATTTTCTTCATCTTGAACTTTTAATAATGCCTATGATGTTATTTCCATTTGTGCTAATGATAATGTTGGCGTAGGTGAAGAAATTTATATTCCTATGTTATATTTTATTACATATAAATTAAACATTTTATTTAAAATTTTCTTTATTATTTGTATAGTTATTCCAAGATTTACACCTAAACATTTTTGCATTCCTTTAGCTAATTTACTAACTAATTTTATTTCAATCCTAGAATTTAAACAAGCACTCAATATATATAATAATGGAATTTCACCCTAATATTTTAAAAAAATTTCTTTCATTTTAGCTACTATTGGTGAAAAAAATTGATGACTACCATATTTGTAAAAAACTAAATAAATTTCATGTAAATGATGTAATGCATAAATATAAATAGAATAATAAATATCAGATAATCTAACCATTACTTCATAAAATGATTTTAAAAACTCAATAAAATATTGAACAATTTGAAAATCCTCATCTGTTAATTCTTTACTATAATCATTTACAAAGCAGTTATAATAAGATCTTTATATGATAAACAATTATCTTACATTAAATATAAATAATTCCATCTATATGGAATAACAATAGTAAATTGTTTATGTGATATACCAAATGAATCACATACAAAATTAAAATCTACCCATTGTTTACCATGACTTGTGATAAAATTTATTACGTTTCTAACATTTTCAATATAAATGTTAAGTTCTCCAATAGCCATTTGCACAATAAGGTTAATAATGTGATATGCATCTTTGATGAAATAATTTAAAATTATTTGATGGATTTAATCCACTTTTAAATATAAGAATTATTGTAGTATTATTGACAGCATTATTAAAAACAATACTACAATTTCTTTTTTATATCATATAAATTAAAATTTTTTATAGCATTAGAAAAAATATTTTTAATATGCAATTTCTCTAAATCTTATTAACTTTTTTTGTAAAATTTAATTATTATCAATATAATGAATAATTACAACAATATAACCATTTTTATTTCTACTTTCTTAAATATTAAATGTGTATGCAATGCAAGTCATAATTGTACCTATAATATTAATAAGTTCAAGTCTAAGTTTGTTAAATAGATTAAGAATATCTTTTGTAGTAGTGTTCTTAAATACATGCTTATATTGTAGATAATGTGTTTTAGAAATATATTCCTTAAAAAAATTATTATCACTAAAATTAATAGGTAAATTAGTTGAACAAATAAATTTTGCATGCAAATCCTTAACTTTTTTATGATCATAACTTTATATTGAAAAAATACCCTCAGAAGTACAAAAAAGTTGAGTTTGAATAGTTTTATCTTTAATATGTATACTATCACATGTAGTTATATGTTTATTTAAATGATCAGTATCACCAAAAATTTTGTAGGAGAAGTTGTCATTGCAAATGTTACGGAATGTCATGTTCTCCGTAGTGTCATCCTTTATGGCCTCTTGCCTGGCCTAACTCTTCCTCTCTTTCATAGTTCCAATTGCTTGAGTCATTGAATTGCCATGCCTGCAATTCCGCATGTAGTCACATCAGAGTCGGATGTAGCCATCCGACGACCTTTTGCTTGCAGCTCGTTGAATCACCTCGTCGATGCTCGTTGAAACCCTTACCTGCTTTGCTGCTCGACTCCTCCCTTCCACAATTTTGCTTGTCACCTGTCGAATCACCTCGTTGATGCTCATTGAAACCTTCACGTTGGAGCCACCAGTTGCTTGTTCCTTGACATTCTAGCCACCTACTCGTTCCTCGTTCCAATCTCTTGAATGCCCGTTGCATGCCCCCTTTGCCTCCCACTCGTTGCACACCCCTTTGCCTTCCGCACACAGTCACGTCGCTGCCCAACTCCTCCTCTCGAGTCTTGATGGTCTTTCGTAATTCCGCTTGTGCCCCACCGAATTGCCTCGTTGATGCTTGCTGAAACCCTCGCTTTGCCACCCAACTCAACAACTCCTCCTCCCTCACCCACTCCACCACCCCTCGCTCGGTCATTACTTGGAGTCAGACGACCAACTTTGCCTTTGCCCTTGAATCGTGTCGTCTATCTCATGTTGACCATAATTGTGTTGTTTGTGCTGTGCCGACTACAATCATGTTGTGCTAGCACTACACGAAAGCCTTGAAAGTCAGCTCATGAACAACCCACTAATCCATGTTGATTAATGACATGGTTTGATTGTACTAGTCTATGTCGGCACGAATGTGCATGACCTATTTGACATGTCTATTTGATTTAATTGGTGTGAGTTTTCTTGTTGAACCCTACACTAATCATCTAAAAATCATCACAAATAATATACAATGCAAGACATTGGGAAAGTTAATAATTTAACTCTATATTTCATGTTGAGAGAAAATGCATAACTAAAACCCACGTGTCAAAAATCGTAAATTCTAAATAATACACAACAATAATAATATTGTAGTTATGGTTACATACCAACTTTACGATTGGGTTCAAAGTGTCACATACAAGTTTGTGACACAGCCTAAAGTGTCATATACAATACCACGATTTAACCTTTTATAACTAGGTTTTGAATGTGGCCATATCATGATTATTCAACTATGCACCACATGCCTAATAATATGCATCACAACATGCATCACAACATGCACAATGCAATAACCTTCTCATTCACCAATTCATTCATGCATTGTAGTCAATAATCACTCGAGAACAATGCATGATAATCATAATGACTAATATGTAGGCATGAATAGGCATACATATGCATTTTAGGCCAAATCATGTTGAAATACCATAATCATGCATAATCAACAATAATTTTACAATAAACATGCAATAATCAGTAAATGTGTGTTAGAAGATTTCCTATGACTTGATGATCGTAGGGAGTATGAATGAGGTGATGGGGGAGCTATGGTGAAAGAGATGAGATGATATTGGAGGATTAGGGTTGCCCACTTTCGAGAGGTGGGGATTCTCCACAATTTTAATACAATAATACAAAGACAAGAAACCCTACAGTATCCCAACAATACTTAAATAGTTCGGTAAACCCAAATGCTTGAATAAAGTTTGACTATCCAAAAGACACATCACATTACTTAGCCGCCGTAAAGGCTTTGTCCTCAAGGTCGAGGTATTTAACAATCAACTTGTGGTAGTCCTCCCACGTGGCGGATGCTTTGTTGTCACCTTTCCATTGTACCAAGACTTTTGTGGCTACTACATTTCCTTTCTTCACCATTCGCCTCTCTAAAAGCTTGCAAGGCTCCTTGAAAGCACCCTCGTCTTGTATAGGTGTTGTAGGTGGGATCACCTTGTCCACCTTGTCGACTCTCCTCTTTAATTGAGAAATATGAAAGATTGGATGAATCTTTGAGCATGTTGGTAGTTTCAGCCTATAAGCAACCATGCCTACTTGTGTTATCACCTTGAAGGGCCTAAAATAATGGGAGGCCAACTTTTGATTGATTCTAGTGCTCACTGAATGTTCACGGTGTGGCTATAATTTAAGATAAACAAAATCACCCACTTCAAAAGAGTCCTCCTGCTTGTGTTTGCCTGTTATGTCCTTCATTCTTTGTTGAGCCTTGTGTAAGTTACCCTGTAGTCACTTGAGAATCTCATCCTGTGTGAGGAGCTCTTACGCCATGATTGACAACTTGGTTGTGCTTGGAACATAGGATAAAAGGGTTGGTGGTGCCACTCTGTACAAAGCCTCAAATGGTGTTACTCTTGTTACGTTGTACCATGAAGTGTTGTACTAATATTCTGCCTATGGAAGCCAATAAGACCAATTCTTTGGTTGTTGAAATGTGAAACAACGTAAATATGTTTTAAGTGTGTGATTTAAAACTTCTATAAGACCATCTGTGTGGGGGTGATAGGTTGAGGACATGTATAATTTAGATCTTTGTAGCTTCAGTAACTCCTTCCAAAAATCACTAGTGAAAATTGGATCTCAGTCACATACAATTGATTGTGGCACTCCATGTAACTTCACCACTGTTTCCCCAAATGAATGAGCAATGTCTTTGTCTATGTATGGATGTTTGAGAGCGGCAAAATGACCATATCTAGTGAAACAGTTTACCATCACCATAATAGTTGTCCTCCCCTTTGAAGGTGGTAGCTCATCTATGAAATCCATGCTGATATCAATCCATTCTTGCTTTGGGATTGGTAATGGTTGTAGCAATTCTACCGTCCGAAGAGACTCATACTTGTTTCGCTGACAAGTGTCACATTCTTTATTGTATTGCTTCAGATCTGTATGCCACCCCTTTTAATAAACATTAGGTTTCATCTTGTGAACAATTTTGTGATATCTTGAGTGACTTGCAATTGGAGAATCATGAAATTCCTCCATCAACCATGTTTGACATCGAATATTTGTGTGGATTGAGTTTGCCTTCCTTCCACTATCTCATGCTTTGTTTGTATGATTTTGATTCTTGATGCATGTCTTGAACCTACTGGAACCACTTGGGAACTAAGAATGTAATAGCATTACTTGTTACCTCAGGTGACGAATCTCGATGAGACAATGCACCTATTGTTGCATTTAAAGTTCCTAATTTGTATTAGATCTTATAATCGAAGTTCCTGGGTCGTGGTACGTATTCGTTGATCCTTTAAATAGTTGAGGCTCAATTGATTAGTCCAAATAGTAAATGGTTTACCAATCAATAACTGTCTCCACTTAGTAATAACAGATAAAATAGTAAGCATCTCTTTTTTATAAATTGATAAATTTTTTGCTTCCCTTTATATGCCTTGCTTATGTAGGCCACTGAATGATCTTCTTGCATCAACACCATGCCCATGCCTACCACTAATGCGTCGCACTCAATCACAAAACACTTGGAAAAATTTGGAAGAGCAATAACTAGGGCTTGGGTGAGGGCCTCTTTAAGCCATTGGAATGCATGTTGTTTCTCTTTATCCCAACTAAATCCTCCCTTTTGTAATGCATCATTGAGTGGATTTGCTATCTTGCTGTAATTCTTAATGAACTTACGGTAGTATTCAAATAATTCTAGAAATCTGTGGAGTTCCTTTACATTGGTGCATACCAGCCAATTCACCACTGCTTATATTTTGCCTTCTTCCATTGCTAATCCATCGGTCCCTATTACATGTCCAAGTAGTTTATTTTCTGTGTAGCAAATTGGCATTTGCTCTTCTTGGCATAGAACTTGTTTTCCACCAAGACGTCGATCACTTTCTCTAAATCTATCAAATGATCCTCATAGGTAGCATAGTATGTCATTAAAAAATACTAGTACAAATCGCCTAAAAAATGGTCTAAAAATATTATTCATTATCGCTTGAAATGTTGCAAGCGCATTGCATAGACCAAACGACATTATTGTAAATTCATAATGACCATTATGTGTTCTAAACGCAGTCTTATGAATATCTTCCTTCACCATACAAATTTAATGGTAACCCGATCTTAAGTCTATCTTGAAGAACCATGCAGCATTGCATAATTCATCTAGAAGCTTATCAATAATGGGCATTGAGTATTTGTCTTTCATTGTATTCTTATTGAGCTCTCTATAGTCTATACACATCCTCCATTCTCCATCTTTCTTCTTTACTAACAACATTGGTGATGAGAATGGGCTTACACTATGTTGAATGTGTTGATTATTTAAATAATTTTGCACCTGTTGTTCAATTTCCCGATTCTAAGCTTAGGCATATCTGTATGGTCTAACCTCTACAGCCTTGGTTGGATCTTTTAAAGTGATTTTGTGGTCTAGTTGGTGTTGTTCTGGCATATCTTTGGGCTCTTCAAATAATTTCTAGAACTTCTGCAACAATGATGGAATTTCTAGCAACCCCACTTCTTCATGTTCATTGGTCTCATCTTCCTGTAAATCCTATTCACTGGCACAAGCTTGCACTAGGGCCATGTGAGAAATACTCTTGGTTGCTTTGGATAATTCATTCATATTTGTCAGTTGCAAGTCACAATCCATACACCTCTTCTATGTGATGATTTTATCATTTAAGCGAAACTAACATGTGAGTTCTTCATAATCCAATAATATTTTTCCTTGAGGCTTGAGCCATTTCATCCTTATAATAATGTCACTACTTCCTAATGCCACAACGTACACATTGAGTGTAAATGATGTTTTTTTCACTTCAATTACAAGTTCTGGATAACATCACAAGTATTTGGTGAATTCCCTCGACGCCAACATCACTTTCAACCCTTGCATTGGATTGATTCGTAGTTTCAATTTTTTTGCTAATCAAGGCTAATGAAGTTGTGCATGCTACCTAGATCCACTAAAATTGTCACTTGTCTTCCTAAACACTTCCCTAATAACTTAAGAGTGTTGGGACAGTCCTCTCCTATGATGGCCTGCATGGAAATATGTGGTTGTTCTTCTAAACATAGTTCTTTTACATATAATATATCTTCCTCCCCTT
Organism: Amphibolis antarctica; assembly: GCA_024699675.1. NCBI lineage: Eukaryota > Viridiplantae > Streptophyta > Magnoliopsida > Alismatales > Cymodoceaceae > Amphibolis > Amphibolis antarctica. Next base: position 75,258 of record JAMKPZ010000240.1, read on the forward strand.
CATTGTCCTTATCATTTGATGTTGTCCCTTGAATCAGACACAGTTGTTTGTTTTTACATATGTGGCCTAGATGAAATTTCTCATCACATCTAAAACACACCTAAGTTTTCTCATTCTTTGTTCTTCTTTGGGTGAGAGTCAGGTAAACTGAAATTTCGTTGTCTTATTCTAGTTGCTGCCATTGTTAAAATTGGATCTGCCTCCTGTATTTTTCGTCACTAGTGTGCCCACCTTCCATCCGCTGGTGTTTTGTGACTTGAAGGATTTCCGTTGCAAAAACAAAGGGCTAGAAGTACTACCCCCCTTCCATCCGAGATGATGATTTCAAGCTTCCTCTTGTGTCTCCTGCATTTTTTCCATAGAAATTGCCATCGCCATGGTCATTGGCCGTAGACACTTCACCTCCATTGCTAGTTCTTCACTGAGATCTTCGATGAAGCATGCAACCTTACTTGCATCAGACATCTACGAAACCCTCGTGGAAAGAGCATTGAACTCGCTCAGATACTCTACTACCGTGCCTTGTTGTTGAAGCTTGTAGAGCTTGCCTTCATAGTTCTGTAGTGGGTCGTCCCCAAATCAAGCGATCAAAGTGTCAGCCAATCTTCCCTAATATAGTGGTTCACCCGAATCAAACCGTAAAATCCACTATGCTGCCATCCTACACAAATAGATAACTGTGATCGTCACCCTTCTTGCGGGTTTGTTTAGTGATAGGTGAGGATGTGTGTGGTCGTTCGACACCACTCCTTCGGGTCTCTAATGTTGTTGAAGGTCGGAAACTCTAGTCTGACATTCGACGATTGTTGTCCATTCGAACCCCCTTGTGACTTGCTGTACTCGACTTGCTAGTGGTGATCATTTTCTCTGCCCATCGTCGAGCCTTTTCCCCTTTGACTCATAGTTTCCAACTTCTTCTCTATATCGCACATCCGTGTGTCCATCTTCCCCAATTTCGCCTCGATGCTCTAGATGATGTCTGCCAACTATGCATCTGCTATCGGTGAATTGTAGGTCCAAGAATTGTGAGGCTTTGATACCAAATTATTAAAAGATTTCCTATAGTTGATGTTCGTAAGGAGTATGAATGAGGTGATGGGGGAACTATGGTGAGAGAGATGAGATGATATTGAAGGATTACGGTTGCCCACTTTTGAGAGGTGGGGACTCCACAGTTTCAACACAATAACAACACAAAGACAAGAAACCCTACAATATCCCAACAATACCTAAATAGTCTGGTAAACCCAAATACTTGAATAAAGTCCAACTATCCAAATAGCACATAACAATGTGCTATTTTGGATGAAAAATTAGTAGGATACATTTTCTCCATCTCCCTCTTTCTTTAGAGCAGCTTGCCAGTTCATGGCTAGGTGACCTTCCTCCTAATTTTTTCCTCACATGATGGAATGAAAATGATTGCCATAAAGAGAAAATAAGTTGGCCATACACTCACCTTACATATAGAGAGGCATACAAGTTGTTGATTGAGCACTCACTGTGATGGAAACTACACAATACATGGATGGTGAGAGGAAAATAAATTTCTCTCTCCTCCCACTCCTGATCTTATTCGCCACATGATTTTTTTTTATATGCTTTACAGGCCATACGTACTATCCACGTGAACCATGCTTCAATAGAATGAGTAGTAAAAAAGGGAACCTTTAAGGGGCATGGAGGTTGAGCAACTCAACCATTTGTTGGCTGAGCAGTAGCAACGGACCATCAAACCATCCAATGGTAATGAATGACTAGGTGATGGCTCATGGAATAGCCATAGAGAGGACCGATGCCAAAGATGTTGATAGAGTTGGTTAATTGCAGGTGGATGATATTGATGACAATATGTAGGAACTTTGGAAGAGCAATGACAGAGGAGGGAGACTTCTGACAAGCATGTATGAGTGAGAGGGCCTGTTGCCCTAGTGTAGGATAGTGAGAGACTGAGAGTGGTGGAGGTGGCTGGAGGGTGCGGTGGTGGTTGGAAGGGTTAGGGTTTTTGTGGTGTGGTGATGAAAACAAGAAGAGGAAGGTGGTGGGGTCAATTGGAATGAGAAAAAGGGTTAGGACATCCTAGCCTTTGATACCATGTTAGAGGAGAAACTTATGCATTAACCTCAAGAGAAGAGATTGCAAAGATTTTTATACAGGTCTTAAGTATCCAAGGTAAATGGATACCGATTAGTCGATATAACCAACTTATACATATATTATATTCTTCCTCACAATCTTTATCTAATTGACATTTTATGTATGATAATTGTCTAGGAAATTTACCTAGGTATTTTTATATGCTTATCATAGCTTGTTTTATCGTATCTCTATGTTTCAAGTTGAAATTTGAAGTTTTATGGCCATTTCCACAAAAAATTGCATATAAGTCAATATTTAAGCTATCCTATGAGTCTTTTATGTCAACCTACATCTTATGATACCTTAGAGGTGATTTCAAAAATTTGGATTTTGAACAATTGGAGTTGGCTCAAGTTTGTAACCTAATAGTCCAATTTTCTACAGTAAGTCAATTACATATTTTCCTTGAGACAACACTAGTTGATCTTTGTTGTAGGCAAACTTAAAAGAATTTATCTTGGCTTGCTCATATATCCAACATTGGATCTAATGAATCAAGGAGTAAATCAGAATGCTAATGGTTAATTGGCTTTAAAGGTCAAGAAACAAGAATGAAGATCGTTTATACTTAAAGAACCTTGCTTGGTAACACTGAGATATTCATTGTTAGTTTATAAGCATATCATAATTCATATTCTACATTTCTTCTGGATCAAATACTCCAACAGTTAATTTTTTGAACTTTGAACACCATGAATGAAGATCACCTTGATTATTTAAATGAACCTAGATTATAGGTAAGTTGAAACTTAAATACTACATATTGGATGATTCAATGTGAGAAAAATCAAAATTTTGGTTCTTGAAGGCCCCAAAATGCAAGTTTCAGGAATTGAATAACTGATCCACTTGGTTTGTTTGATGAGTTAACTACAAGTAACAGATAAGACCTTAAAACCAATTTGTGGCATATTGGTCTATAAATCATACAAATGATTTAAATTGATTTTTCCAATTTTCAAAATGGATGTTCAAGTACCATAATAATGGGCACATTTGTTTGAAGGGCTGCAAATGTTTTTACTTGTGCTTACTTGGTCAACATGGTACGTCCTGAAAATCGTAGAATTCCAAAGAGACATCAGAAGGCACTTTGGTTTAGTGGTGAGCATATGGACTTTCTTCAACTGTTACAGTTTAGTGTTTCACTTGCGTGATTTGATATTGTCATGTCATGTATGTAACAGGACTTAGAGGAGCTATGGCCTTTGCTCTTGCTCTACAATCACTTCATGATCTTCCAGAAGGGCATGGTCAAACAATCTTCACGGCTACCACTGCAATCATTGTTTTAACAGTAATTCACAGCCATATTTGCTAAGTCATCATTATCACTTTCCTCTTTCATTGTTGTTGTTCACCCCTTTATTAGTACCATAATTTTCAATTTTGTGTAAGGGATACAATGTTATCTTTTTTTTAACATTATTTTTGAATGAAACAACATGACATTTCTGTCTGTTTACCAACTTATGTTTCACTTGAAATGCCAGGAAATTCCTGGGAATCCTTCCCTCCATAACCTGATAACCCTTCCATTTTCAGTATTTAAAAACTTTATTTTAATATTTACCATGCTTCCATATATTGGTACATTATAGCATTTCATGATTATTTCCATGCATTTACTAATTCCCAACCATTCATTGAATATATTTTTTTGTTTTCAAGCAACATTTTTTTCTAATTATTTTTACGGCTTATTGTCCTTTTTGGTGCATATCTTGCTTATTCTACACTGCGCTCATGCTCACTTGATTATGGTACAGGTGTTACTGATCGGAGGTTCAACTGGCCCTATGCTAGAAACTTTACAAGTGGGTGATGAGCTTGATGGCCCACTTGGAGAGGTATGAGTTACAAAGCTTTTTAAAAATCGTGCATCTTTAATTTCTTGTTTCTTTTTGAGCAGCATCTTTGGTCAACTTACCAGACTAAGCAGTTGCTTAGCTGTTTACCTTAGTATAATCATGTATAAGTGCATAGGGTCATATTTCTGATGGGGCATGTCTAAAGTTTGAATGTCAGTATGTCCTTGCAATGAATTTTCTGCAAAGACAACCTTCTTTTATTACGTTCATTGTTGTAATTTTACAATGGTGTTACCATTTGCTGTGGAATGTGGTGTTGTTATTCGTCATATTGTACTTTTTTAGTTTTTTTCCTTGTATATATTTTTTATTGTCATATTATTGATGATGAACTTGGCAATAATCCTTTTCATACATGTAAACAATATCAAACTACTTGTACTTCTTATATTTTATGAGGAGAGAAGACATTAGCAATCTTAGGGTACACTAGTTTCTTTGTCCAAAATTTTTTATGTTACACAATTTCAAATGTGTTCAACTATTGTAGCTTATCCATAAAAGCACCATATATGGGTCAACAATTTATTTTGGTGCTTTACCAAAAGATATAATCCAACAATTTTTTTAAAAAAACTGCTTATTTTTTCTGTAGTTTTTCCAACATTATCCTTCTGAATTAAAGTTTGTTATCAAGAAATCAAGCTAGTTGATTGGTTTCCATTGTTGGCTACCAACACCTACAATTGGTCAATTGTCATCAACCATTGTTGATCAACATCACTTTCAGTCAAGCCATCGTGACAACAGTGGACTAGTCCATTGTTGACAACCGTTACCCATAATTTACCAACAATTGCCAACCACCAGTACCATTGACCACCATCACCTTTTGTTGATTGATGCAAGTCATTGTTAGCCATCATTAACCACCTTTGATTGTCCACCACCATTGAATGCCATTGTGTCATCCTTGGATCGATATTGTTGCTATCTGTCAACATCCATCGTCAGCCACAGTTGGCCACTATAAACATGTTGGTTGTTTTTTGTTGTTGATTTCCATCAATGTTGTTCGTTGTTGCTTGTTGGCTACTACCAAGTAGACAAGTTGATAGAAGGAAATTTTAGAAATTGTTCTGCCTGAGCTAGAAGTAAAACTATTTTGTTTAGTTGTATACAGTGGATTGATATCACAAGTTTAATTGTAGTGCATATGTTCCAGTTTTCTTAGTTTAAATTTGTGTGCCTCTATTTTAATTGACCACAATATGGTCAATGCTACTGTTCCATTACTCATTTATTCTATATTATCTATATCTGCTTCAGAGGTTTGATGAGGACAATCACTACATGGTAGCTTCTTTTGACGATGATGGTTCAACTAGTAGCAGACTTAAAATGAAGCTTAAAGAGTTTAGGTAACTTTGATTTATGCACTGATTGTATTAGTTTTGTTTATTTAGTTACACTGCATTTATATGTTAATTAATTCTTACATGGTTATAATGACTTGTTGCAGTACGCCATCATTCACTACATTAGATAAGAATTACCTCACTCCCTTTTTTACAACTCAGAACGATGACGATGACGATTCAGGTATCTTTTTTGCTTCATGTAGTGCCTCATCCAAAAAATGGAGAAATTTTCACAGTATTATTAAAATATTAATTGAAATGTGTGAAACTCATTACTAGAATGAAGATGTGAAGTCCATTCCTCTAACCTGGTGGACTATCCTAATAATGGTATATTGAATTTCAATTAAATGGTCAGCCCCTTAAACTTTATTCTGCCATTTTCAAATTTTTTTAGCAACGACGTCACCTTAACATCTCAGCATAACTCAAGCTTTATCAGCTGTTACATTTCTGAAAAATTCTCAAGTTTTAGTGGAAAACAACACTTGCTTATTTCCTTTAGTGTTGGCAATAATTAAATGTCTTAATGTTAGTCTACGCAATCGGTAAACAGTTGTATCTGGAAAATGCTTATGTGCGTCATCTATCTTCTGCCTTTCACAGATCCATCTGCATAAAACAGTAGGTCAACAGGATTCAGCTGAAGGATAATTCTTGTAATTCTTATATTTAGAAGCTGGATAAAATTGCATATGGAACTGAAGCACAGAGATGTTTCTTCCATGCTGGTTCACTGATCGGTTGCTGTCGACCTCAAAGACATCGTAACTAGCCAATGCCATCCTATTCTAACGGGACAATTGCTGTCTATTGCTTCAACTGACAAACCTCAAGACGATTCAACATTTTTACATTGGTTAATTGACGCACACATCAGAGAAGAAAGCACATACTTGTATGGTCCCTTAGGCAGTTGCTTGCAAATGCCTGAAGATAAAAGTCAATTCTGTAATTTCTTTCATGATAGGAAGACAAAGCTGATGCATACCAGTCAGAGATACCTATCTCATTGGTAACGAATAGGATGATACTAAAAGCATCAACATCTATAAAAAAGTGAAACTGATTTTTTTTTTTAAAGAAAGGATTTGTCTTTTTGGAGACAAGATCTTGTCTCAAAATTTTTGTTCCTACCTATGTATGTTCACCCATGGTTCCATAGACAATTTTGTAAAATATTCTTGTATTTTGATTGGTTTGGCACACAATTATTAGTGATAATATTCGGGATGGAGGAGTTGGCCAGTGTCTTTTTACGAGATTGGTTAGCATAAAAAAGGGAACTTTTTGGAAATGGTAATTATCTATCTATCTATAATTAGTACTGCTTGGCTGTTTAAACCATTGCCAAACAAAAACAAATACAAAAAGTTTTTATGTAGCTCCTAGCTGATGAGCTGCATAAAAGATCAAATCTGTAGCACATACGTTGAAATGCTTAAATTGAGTGTTATGTGATTTAACATGATTTTCCATGATTACCATCCACTTGTACACGATTAGCATTTAACATTATACAACCAGAAAAATTATTGAAGGGTTACTTGAAATGCATAAGAAACTTTTAAGACCTAGAACCTGGAAGCAATTAAGCAAATGGGTCAAGCTTGGTTTGTCTGTATACAAGTCAAACACCAATGCGAATATGAAATCATCTTCATTTACCTAAACAAAACAATAGTTGACGGTATATAATCTTCTTCTGTATTATAAGTTCTGCTGAAAAAAGAAAATCTCAAGTACCAATTCAAAAACAAAAAACACTATCAGCTTCAAAAATATCAGTAAATAAAGGAGCAAGGTCAAATTTCTAACTCATTTATTATTATTAACCATAGCATTTCTTGTGTGATTACTGGCAGAAATAGATAGAAGTAAGCTGATAGGTAATGTTTGTTGCTGCTCATCTTTCTCTTCAATCTTTATTATACATGAAAAATGGAGAATAATTCAACAACATCAACTGAAAATTACTTATCTATTTACATTTCTAGAGTTATATTTAGTTGTTTCAGAATGGTTTAGTTTCATTAAGGAGGAGGTGAATAATGAATTAATATAGAGTGATTTATACAAGAATCAGATATATCAACGGAAAATATGCAAAATTAATTGATGAATGTAGATGCAAATGTAATACCAATGCATAAATTATAGAAAAACACAAAATTTACTGTGTCATCTTAAACTTGAGGTTACATTTGTTCCTTGGTAAGTTGTCTAAAACAATTTTATTATTGATTTCACCATGATTATTTGGAATTTGAAAGTTTCACTTATTTAAATTGAATTCCTATAAAAACCTTAACATCAGAATCTAATTGATTGTTTTAAAATAAAAAGGTTAATTATATAATAGACTATTAAAAAAATATTTAACAAAAAATTCTTAAAAATAAATTTATTTCTGGAAAAACAAAACAAATAAAATAACAAAATCACTTCAACTTTAAACTTCACTTAATATCCATTTACACATGTTGAAAATATAAGAAATAGAAATTTTTAAGGTATTTGTACGAGGAAAGTTAAGTTAGAAAGTTGAATTTTCTTATCATATATATATTTAAACTTTATCTCTTATGCTGTGATAAGTAAGAATTTTTTTAACCTAAAAAAAAAAAAAACCGATTTTATTTTTTTTTTCAAAATTTTCGATGCGACGCCGGTTACTTGAAAATTTAAAGTAGAAGGCGTTCCCCAATCGACGAACGACACGTGTCCCATCCCTGATGTACATCTCCCACGGAACAATCTGGAAGCCTTCGCCTCGTTTATCTATAAATACCCCTCTTGAGCGGTGGTGGTTGTCTCGTCCTTCCTAAACCCTAGTTTCGTGCTCCTGCTCCTCATCCATGGCTGCCGAGACGGAGACCTTTGCCTTCCAGGCTGAGATCAACCAGCTGCTGTCGCTCATCATCAACACCTTCTACTCTAACAAAGAGATTTTCCTTCGCGAGCTCATCAGCAACTCTTCGGATGTAACCATCTCCAACTCCTCCCTCCGTCGCTCTTGTTTCCGTCGATCCCTGTTTCTGTGTTTTTTTTTTTTTTTCTGATGTCCGATATGGTTTTGCTGGTGCGTTGCAGGCTCTAGACAAGATTAGGTTCGAGAGCTTGACCGACAAGAGCAAGCTCGATGCTCAGCCGGAGCTGTTCATCCACATCATTCCCGACAAGTCCAACAACACGCTCACTGTTGTTGACAGTGGCGTTGGCATGACCAAGTCTGGTGCGAAAAATAACTTCTCGGCTCCGTTTTGTCGTTTCGTTGTATCTTTAGGTGTTTTTTGGCGATGATCGATCATGATTTATGCAGATCTCGTTAACAACTTGGGCACGATCGCGAGATCGGGGACTAAGGAGTTCATGGAGGCTCTGGCTGCCGGGGCAGACGTCAGTATGATCGGGCAGTTTGGTGTTGGATTTTACTCCGCTTACCTTGTGGCTGAGAAGGTTGTTGTGACGTCCAAGCATAACGACGATGAAGAGTACGTCTGGGAGTCACAGGCTGGTGGGTCCTTCACAGTTACAAGGGTGGCTACGGGCAATCTTGGCAGGGGGACTAAGATCACTCTTTACCTCAAGGAGGATCAGGTATGTTAGTATTTCAATTGTGTGTTTTTTGAGCTTTTGTATGTTGAACTAATGTTCTTTGGTTGATTGGTATTTCCAAAGGCAAACGGTTAACCGTATTTATGGGTATTATATATTTTTGCGAATTTTCTATTCTATTTGAAGAGGTGTTTTGTTTATGTAGTTATTTCTTCTAAACTATTGTGCGAATTGTTTTGCCTGCTTTGTATTTTCATTCGTGTTGTTTTGGATCCCAATGTGGTTTTACGTGTGCTTGTGTATGTGATTCTTTTGTGTTCTATGTTTTTTCCCTAGATGCTTATTTAGCATGTGCTGGCAATCATTGACGTTCCTTTACTTGTATATGCCATGTTGTAAAGAAATTCTTCTATCATTGACTGCTGATTAAAATAATTCAAATAAGTTGTTAATAGATTTTTCCCAATGTTGTCTTTTAGATACGTGAAATATTGATTCTTTCTCTTTAACCTTTTCGTACGTGTGCTGCATTTGCGAAGGTTGGTATCTTTATTTCTTCATGCTAATAGTATTTTTCTTCCATTTTACAAGCACATCGGGTATGTTTTATGTAATTGTAAGGTCCAATGCAATTGCTTATAGTTCCTTTTCCTTTGCTTATGTAAAAGTGATGTTTCCTGTTCATGTCCTTATCGCATCTTCTCTGTCACTTGTCTGGTATTACTGGATTCATTTTACGTTATACCAGCCTTTTTTCTGATGGTTACCAATTTGTAGTCATCTCCTATTTGCAAGTATTTGATGTTTCTTTTGAATTCATGTAATAATCATCACATTTATGTTTGCCGTGTATTCAATTTTTAATATTGTTGTGCTTATTTTTTTCAATAATGTAGTGTCATTCTTTAATGTTTGTGAAGCAGTTTTATACATTTTAGCATTTTTTAATTTTTATCTATTGAAGATATCGGGTTGCCTTATTTTCAAGTTTTGTAATGTTGCCCAACCTTATTTGGTTCATGTCTGCAGTTGGAGTTTCTCGAGGACGGTCGTTTGAAGGACCTTGTCAAGAAACACTCTGAATTCATCAGTTACCCAATCTCCCTATGGACCGAGAAAACGACAGAGAAGGAGATTTCTGATGACGAAGATGAGGAGGACAAGAAGGACGAGGAGGGGAAGGTAGAGGATGTTGATGAGATGCCAGAAAAGAAGAAAAAGAAGATCAAGGAGGTATCACATGAATGGGCGTTGGTGAACAAGCAGAAGCCAATATGGATGAGGAAGCCTGAGGAGATCACCAAGGATGAATACGCAGCATTCTACAAGAGCCTCACGAATGACTGGGAGGAGCACCTGGCTGCGAAGCATTTTTCGGTGGAGGGACAGCTTGAGTTTAAGGCCGTCCTGTTCGTGCCGAAGAGGGCTCCGTTCGACCTGTTCGACAACAGGAAGAAGATGAACAACATAAAGCTTTACGTCAGGCGTGTGTTCATCATGGATAACTGCGAGGAAATCATGCCCGAGTATCTGAGCTTTGTGAAGGGAGTTGTTGACTCGGAGGATCTTCCGCTCAACATCTCCAGAGAAATGCTTCAACAGAACAAAATCCTGAAGGTGATCCGGAAGAACCTGGTGAAGAAGTGCCTTGAGATGTTCTTCGAGATCGCAGAGAACAAGGAGGATTACAAGAAGCTGTACGAGGCGTTCTCCAAGAACCTGAAGCTGGGGATCCACGAGGACTCGGGGAACAGGGCAAAGCTGTCGGAACTGTTGAGGTTCCACTCCACGAAGAGCGGGGAGGAGATGACGAGCCTCAAGGACTATGTGACGAGGATGAAGGATGGTCAGAAGGACGTGTACTACATAACGGGGGAGAGCAAGAAGGCGGTGGAGAACTCTCCGTTCCTGGAGAAGCTGAAGAAGGGGGGGTACGAGGTGCTGTTCATGGTGGACGCGATCGACGAGTATGCGGTGGGGCAGCTGAAGGATTTCGAGGGTAAGAAGCTGGTGTCCGCCACGAAGGAGGGGCTGAGGCTGGAGGAGGACGAGACGGAAGACGAGAAGAAGAGGAAGGAAGACATGAAGGAGAAGATGGAGGGGCTGTGCAAGGTGATGAAGGAGGTGCTGGGGGATAAGGTGGAGAAGGTGGTGGTTTCGGAGCGCGTGGTGGACTCTCCCTGCTGTTTGGTGACGGGGGAGTACGGCTGGACTGCCAACATGGAGAGGATCATGAAGGCGCAGGCGCTGCGGGACTCGAGCATGTCGGGCTACATGTCCAGCAAGAAGACCATGGAGATCAACCCGGAGAACCCCATCATGGAGGAGCTGAGGAAGCGCGCGGATGCGGACAAGAACGACAAGTCTGTGAAGGACCTGGTGCTCCTCCTCTTCGACACCGCGCTTCTCACCTCTGGCTTCACCCTGGACGAGCCCAACACCTTCGGCAACAGGATTCACCGCATGCTGAAGCTTGGCCTCAGCATCGACGACGACGACGACGATGCCCATGCGGATGCCGACGCCGACATGCCTTCCCTGGACGACGCTGAGGGAAGCAAGATGGAGGAGGTCGACTGAGGTTTTAATATTTAATATCATCCGATCAATGGCTTCTGCCCTCATGTCCCAACTATTTTTTTTTGTTTTGTTAGCTCCAAGGGTCTTATCTTTTCTGTAGTGTAATGCGGACTCTCACTGTCTCTTTTGGATGAGCTTGTAACGTGTTGAGCGGTTCTGGTTTTCGACCGTATGCGTGTCGCGTTCTCTTCGAAGCGCGTTGTCTTTACCCTTTACCCTTTTCTTGTTTTTCAATTTTACCTCTGCGTTGTTCTTAAAAGCATGGGATTGCACCAGGAGCTGCACCTCCCAAAACGCATTACAAGAGAGAGAGAAGTTAAGTCACAGAGAAGCATTGTTCATAACGTGTTTTGTTGCTATTAGCCCGATTTCTTGTGCTAAGCACAGATGGGTATATTAAGGTCATTTAACATACAAAAGTAAAATGCATGATTTGGTAAAAATGCAATGGAAAATTTATAATTACAAAATATAAAAATATCGTAATAAATTATAGAACTAAATAGAAATAAGCTGCATTATAAAGGGTAACCTATGGTATTTCGTAGGGATTACGGTATGTGGTAACATTCTTCATGTTAGTAATAATCGGGACGAATTTGTTCGACCCGTTTGTGGCCAGAGAGTCCGCCGAAAGCCCGAATAAATCTTTTGCGGCCAACTGGAATTGGCCATTCACCCCCACCCCCAAACCACACACGCCCACGGCGGCGTCATTCCACTCCCCGCTCTCCCGCAGCGAGCGAACGTCCCCACTCCTGTAAGTCTGCATCCTCTCTCTTGTACTGGTTGATGATTAGAGTTCTCTTTGCGGTTCGAATGTTGGTGTTGGTTGATTAGATGAGATAACGTCTCACAAAAACCAGGTGACTACTGTTACTCTTCACTTTATGACGTGTTCTTTTGTACAGAGTGATCAATGACGGTTTTTTTTTAAATGAGTCTAAAAGTTCAAAGTTTACACATCTGTACATAAGTATTCAGTTTTTTGCACTTTTGATGCAAATTATTCTCTTTTTGTGTGTGCACATGGTTTGTGTGTGCACATGGTTTGTGTGTCCTTGTTGAATTAGCTTGTCTGAATGTGTATGCTTATATGAACGCCTGGGAAGTCCAAGTGCATTGCTTTTCCATTTTCCTAAGCTTAAAAAAGTTTTCATCTTGGATGATCTTCACTTATTCCAAGAGTTTGTAAAGACTGACCTAAAAAATCTACTCAGCTGCCTTCGGCTGGCAGAAACTAAGGTTTTGATCCATCCCCCGACAATCCACAATCCTGGATGGTGAATCTAAAGAAAATAGGCTTTTTTCCCTACTATATCAATTTTCCTTTTTTGTGGGTGTTTGTGCATTTGGAATTCTTGGGAAAGGAATTCATGGGAATGTCAATTCCCATTGACCAATGTTTAATACCTATTTGATGGGAAAGTTCATTTCCATCAATTCCCATTATAGTCCTACCCTTCGATCTTCCGTCCAGTGTTGATTCCCATTTTCTAAGGTCGGAATAGACAGGAATCCCTCTCTGTGCAACACTCTGCTGCTCCCATCCGCACCCATCCACTCCTGTGCACTCCCAATCTACTGCTCCCATCTGCTCCTGCCCAAATTCTGTGACACAGATCTGCCTTCATCCACCTCACACCATACGTGACATGGTCGTCACCCTCAGCCCAATGCTGCAACATAGATCTGCCCTTCTCCTCTCAACACTACATGAAACATGATTGTTGCCCTTGGCCCAGCATTGCAACATAGATCTTCCCTAACCCTAACACTACATGATACTTCGCTGTCACCCTCGCCTTGACACTGCCCAAAACACAAGTTGCCCTTGTCACCTTCTCTTTCATCCCTGTTTAGATTTTGAGCTTTCTCTATTTGGTTTGGCTGATCAGTTTGACCGAAACATGTCATCCAGAGAGGGATTCCTTAAGTTTCTCTATCACCATCTTTCATCCCTGACCGAAACATTGGAAGTAAAATGATAGATAGGAAGATGGTGTTGAGTATAGAATCTCTCCTTAAGTTCTGTTTTGATAATGTCAAATATGCTGAGATTAATGTGTTGTAAAAGAAGCAATGAAGACATGACTTGAAGATACAAGAAAGTGATAAGTTAAAGAACGATGACTTGAAAACTTGCAAAAAGCTGTGAAAGATGCAAATCTTGAAGTATGAAGACACGACAAGATGAAGACAAAATTCACATGAAACATCTTCCCACAAAAGATTTGTATACTAGATTAAGTCACACACTTGATATCATTAGAGCACACTCACTTTCCTTAAACAGAACAAAAACGGTATAATAAATTCAAAATTCGTTATAATGATTTTGATAGGTTAGAACTAAGGTTACCACACAGACAAAACAAAATGGAACATCATTCAAATATCCGAATGATTATCCGAATTTGTCTGTACTTAGTTATTTTAGAACACCAAAACGGAAGTTCCGCACAAACCTATCTTTAGCAGATGGAAGTTCTGTACAAACCTATCTTTAGCAAATGGAAGTTCTGTATAGGCTAAGAGAAAAATGGAAGTACCGTAAAATCGATGCTTTAGAAAATAGAAGTTTCCCCAGAAAATTAAATTATCCTAGAGCTCAACGGTTAGCCATAAAGTTATTAGCTTTAGGCTATAGTTTGTTGTATAGTTATCCACAATATTTATACTTAGAAAAATCACACAAATATTACGACAGAAAAATTCGAAATATGATTTGGATATCCGAATTTCCCTATGATTGATTTTAACCCAGAAATTCCTCTCAAGCATAATTCAGATAACCATTTCAGAAAAACGTTATTCCAAATTTGTTACAGTAAATTTCGGAAAACAATTCGTTATTCCGAATTGTTATCCAATTTGAGAAAAATAGTTGTTAGAGAAGTTTGACCCAGTCAAACTAGCCATTAATGACCATTTAAGCAAGTCTAAACTATAAATAACCCCGAGTTTAAAGATCAAACTTACCCAATCTTTGCATACTCGATCTCTTGGACATTAGAGCTTTCACTTGACAATAGAATTGCACACATTGATCATCATTTGAGATTTTAAGAAGTGTTTTCAATCGTGCTCAAGCTTCTTCCTCCTTCTCACTAAAAACACATATACCTTACACGAATTTACTTTGTGATTGGTATTGTTTGCTTTTGTTGGTTTGTTGAGTTTTCACCATAAAACTCAAGGTTGGGTTGGTTGAAGTGTTCTACCTTAAACACTTGAGTTGGTTGAGAGATTTGACCTAAAATCCTTGAGTGTAGGTTGAGATGTGCGACCTTAAATCCTTGTAATCAGTTGGTTTGATGTTGGACCTTAAACACCTTTTGTAATTGACTCTTGTTAGTGGATTAGATTTAAACTCAAGCTTAGATAGCTTGAGGGTGGACGTAGCCTTTTGGTGAACCACCTTGAAAATCCTTGTGTTTATATTTTATTACTGTTTTTATTTTGGATATTTATCGAATTGATCGCGAACGAATTTTTGATTAGTTTTAAAACGTTATTCACCCCCCCTCTAGCGCACGATCCATACTTTCATATGGTATTCTTTGGAAGATGATCTTTGTTTTGGTTCAAATCCCATACATGGCATATTGATTTAGGGAATTTGATTTTCTACGATCTCTTTTGGGGTATTTGGATGCTATAGATTGTAGTGTAGTGTTTGCATTTAAAGATATAGATTCTAGAAACATGCTATTAGAACTAATAAGTTATGCAATCTCCCCTATATATATTAACTTTACAAGATTATGTTTAGGATCTGAAATCATTTTATTATCTACATAATCTGTCATATAAGATGAAAAACATGAAAAACAAGAAATGAATAATGGAAAAGAAAGAGAGGTTGTTCTTAAGAGTGAGTGCCCAAACCATTATACCAAAACCCTAAGGTGATAGTCAGTGCATACACCTTCCTCTTGAAGAGGACCTAGGGCACCACATTGCAAGTCACCAAATGTAGAGTTGGTCATTTGAGCACTCCCCTGGATTGATTGGGTACACTTCTCAGTTACAGAGCACTTCTTCTATGCTTCCACCCATGACCAAGGATTTTCTGTTGGGTCATGTGTGAGGCACTTCTTTCAGCACATGGGTGGGAGACCTAACAATCTTCCCCACCAACCACATGTGCCCACATGCACACATGAGGACTTGATCTTGTGACCCCTAGCTTTGATACAAGTTCTTAAGATTAGGTGCTTGAACCACTATACCAAAACTTCAAGGTAATACTGAATGCATCAGGAGCCTGTAGCATGCATTCTTTGGACTTCAAAGGACATCACCAAATTAATGATGAACCTTTGAAAAATTGTAACTCTTCCTCAAGTTAAGTCCCAATCACTTGTGATTCTAGGTTGCAAGTATGTTCTTGAAGCACTAAAAATCAAGAAGTTTGTAAGTAGGGGAATTGACCTTGGCCACATGCAGAGTTCCAACAAGCTATAGCAAATTCAATTGCAAATCTGTCTACGACTTTATATAGGTATCTTGATAATGATGACCAAATGACATCAACTATGTTGAACATAATGGAGCATATGGCTTCTACTGAAGAAAAAAGGTTGTTGTTTCACATGTGGAAACCATTGCTACTTTGTGAAATCTTCCTGGCCTTACCTAGCTAGAGATGTTTAGGGCAATGCAATTGTTACGTACTAGTGATATGCAGAGTCAATTTCTTGCTTTATTAGAGGACATGAGATTGGAGTGGTTAAAATACAACTTATGAATTATATATGTAGGTTTACATAATGTGGTGACTATCATATCTTATAATGGTTGTAACATTTTAATGATTGTTATGTTATATTGTGTAATGTTCTGACTATCATGTCTTGTAATGTGGTTACTATTTTGCCTTGGGTTGTTGAATGTTATGTTACATTTCAATGGTTGCTGAATTTTATGTTACATTGTAATGGTTGTTGATTGTTATATGTTGCATTAATGGTTGTTGAAGTTGGTTATGTTACATTGCAATGGTTGCATTAATTTGGTTACATGTCGTATGAATTATATGCTGCATTTCAATGTTTGCTAAATTTGGTTATGTTACATTGCAATGGGTGCATTAATTTAGTTACATGTCTTTTGAATTATATGTTACATTTCAATGGTTGTTGAATTTTGTTGACCTTGACCTTTGAAGATAATATTTTGCAGGGATGGATTTAAAGGTTAAGTTTATTTTGATATGAATGTTGAGAGGAGGGAGGTCAAGTTAAAGGGATGACTTGGATAGGGGCTCAAATGTAGAAGGGGTGGAGAGGTTGGGCCTATGGGATGATGTAGGTAGGGTGTTAGGCTAAAAAGGAGAGGGTAGGTCAAGGTGAAAGGCAATGGGAGGTCAATGAGGTTGGGGTTGGATGGGACAAGAGGTTGGGACCAAGGATTGAATAATCAATATGGATTAGTAAAATATCACCAATCCAACTTGGTTTTTCAATCATTTGATCTAGAAACCCAAGGTATTATTGAAAATACCTTGAATCCAATAATTCATTGCTCAAGATTGGGACTCGATTGACAAATCATTTGATCTGAAGAACTTTTTGGCTTGTTGATTGTCAAATTGGTGATCTAAGGAAAGGATTGATCAATTTAGTATTGGGTTCTCCCACAGAAGCCCTTTTTTGCTTTTGCCAAAGAAATTGTTGATTGTCGAAGTATCCAACAATGGCCAAATGCTTCGTTGAATGATGCTATCATTGTTATTGTTTATGGGAACCCATTAGGGTTTTCAAACTTCAAAGGGGGAGAGACAAACAAAGAAGGTGAAGGTGGGAAGGTGGAAGAAAAATAAAAAAGGAAAAAAGGAGAATAAAAAATAAAGAATTATTACATAAAAAATTATGTTTACAAATGGTGGAAGTATTAAAAAATCACAAAAGTCCTAATTTTTTAAAAATTATGTTTGCTTATGAATTAAATTACCCTTCTATATTTTCACAAATTTTATTTTCTATTTTTTCAATTGTGTAAAATTATGGAATAATAGATGACCATTTTTTTCTCTTTAATTATGGAATAATAGATATTAATTATATCATAGAAATAAAAAGTTATAATTTACTGTAAAATCTTATAATTAATTAAAATTTTAAGTATTGAGTGTATGAAATAGGTAAGGAAAAAATTAAAAAAGAGAAAGGAAAAGAGGAGAAAAATGAAAAAAATTATTATATAAAATGGTGGAAGTATTAAAAAATCACAAAAAATGTCAATTTTTTAAATTTTTTAAAAAAATTGTGTTTGCTTATGAATAACATTCCTCTTTTGCCTCTCTTATTTTCTTACAAACTTTTTTTCTATTTTTAATCAATTCTCTATGATTTTTTAAAAGATGTTAACTACATTATAATGATAAAAATTTACAATTACCCTAAAATCTTATAGTTGATAAAATTTTTAGTTATGGAGATTATGGAAATTCTGTTATATCATGTATAATCTTATTAATTTCTATGTTATGTATGAATTGTAACTTGAATTTTATTGAAATATGATTTGATAAATATAAAACTTTAATCTAGATTCTATTGAAATGTAACTTGATATATATTAAATCATAACCTAATTTCTATTAAAATATAATGTAAAATATATTGAACTATAACTTAGATTTTATTCAATCGTAAGCTAAATTTTATGAAATGTACTATGAATTATAAATCATTTGTTATTATGAGTTTTTTCATTTATTTGTAGACGATTTAAGACCTTTCCTATGCATTTGACTACCATATCTCTATTGACTTAATATTTTATGCATGATAATTGCATAGAAAATTTTTCTTGGTGTTTAATATGCTTATCGTGGCTTATTTTATCTTATTCTTGAGTTTCAAGTTGAAATTTGGGGGTTTTGACTGTATCTATAAAGTATTATATTTCCAGTAATACGATTCTCGAAACATTTTATTTTTCTATAAGACTAGTCCTTGACATGATATCAATATTTGAAACTTTGGTTGGGGCAGAGAATTATGAACATTTCAAAGGAAAAACAAGAGGTCAGGGGTCAGGGAGGTTGGGATAGATAGACACCAGGGGCTGAATAGATGTGAGAACAGAAGTTCAATATATAAGGACAAGGGAAATAAAGTGTAAAAAGTGTGGTATTTACACTAGGGAAAGTGAAAAACCCTATTTCAGAAGGCTGGTTTTTTAAAAGGGAAATTCAGGTATTTTTCCAAGTGTTAAGAACTGCTTCTACCTCTTTTCATAAGGAGCACAATCTTACCTTCGGAATAATTAAAATTTATAAAAAATTTATCTTAAAATATGCCTTAAGTTTTATGTGTGTGTATTTGTTTTTTTATGTATCTTTATTACACATTTTTCTTTATATTGGATGTTGTTGATGTATATGATATAATAACATTACTATATGAAACCTTGCAAACCATTTTTGTTTCAAGTTGCTGTTTGCACGTGCCATTTTCTAGGGTTGGAATTTTATGTTTTTCTGTTTGCTCATTTCATGCATCCAGTTGCTACAATGATGAGGGGTAGAGGAGTTATTGGTGATAAGTGGTCTCAGAGAATCCTATGGGTCTGTGCTATTGGAAGTGCAATAGGTATTTTTCTTATCACCTAACTCTATTTCAATTATGCTATTTTATTTTTCAAAATGTTTTAATTTGTTTGGAATACTGTACTTTCTGTTTTTGATTGACCGCTTGTGCCTCTCATCAATTCTTATTCAGGTCTATATATGGTTGCTGTTGAAAGACAGGCACAAAATAGAGACAAAATGATATCAGGAGGGTTACTGGGTGGTGCATCCAGTGAAACTCGTGGTGAAGAAGTATGAACGCATTTGCAATTTTGTACATCTTATAACCAAATAAAGGATGTTTGTACATGAAATATACAGAAATATTCATGGGAACCTTTTAGTGATTTCGTGTTGTTGCTTTAATGAAACATTGTTGATGATGATGAGCTTCCCACTTTCTTAACTTCACATCACAAGATAAGTTATTCTTGGTTTTGTATTAGATTAGTGTTTTCTGCTTATCTGGCCATACTGCATCATCACTTTTAAATTTTTAAGAGAATATCTACAAAAGCAATATTACTCTCCACTCGTCCAGATGATTTTTTTTCCAGGCCATGTTGTACCAATGTGAAGCATGCTGTTTAAACCAGGTCACAAATCTCCTATGGCCATTTCTGTTATATTAAATCTAAACTTGTTGCCATTGGTTTGTTTGGAAATGGCCATTCCATCTTCACCACAGTGCAGTGATGGACGGCATCACATGGCCTGCTATTGATCTATTGCTGAAAGGAATTTGTTTTGAATCTCACTTGTGCATGTTTTTGTGTTGCTGTTTGTTTTGTCCATATTTTAGGTATCAAAACCCCTGGTCCATGCTGTCCCAATGCATGCTGTTTAAACCAGGTCACAAATCTCCCATGCCCATTTCTGTTACATTAAATCTAAACTTGTTGCCATTGGTTTGTTTGGAAATGGCAATTCCATCTTCACCACAGTGCAGTGATGGACGGCATCACATGGCCTGCTATTGATCTATTGCTGAAAGGTATTTGTTTTGAATCTCACTTGTGCATGTTTTTGTGTTGCTGTTTGTTTTGTCCATATTTTAGGTATCAAAAGTGACTTAAATGATTGCCATTGAAGACCAGGGTCATCATTAAAGTCCACTTGATACATGCTACGTTAATTTTTACTCCCAAAATATGGTTGACTTGCAATTTTGAAAATTCCGATGGCATAAAGAGGGTGCATTTTCTAGATTTATACAGGTAAAAGCACCCATGATTGAGTTGAAAACTTAGAAATATCATTGATGCTCCACACTGATATGTTTTTCTTTCATTTAAGTGGTAAATAGGTTGTAGACATGGGGCTTCTGGCTTACAAGGAGTCATGATTCATGCCCCTGCACATGACATTGCTATGAAACCGTTAAGCCGAAGGTAAAAGTGAATAGCCTTTTTTTACAATCTTCTACTTCTTCATGTTTTCAGATGAAAGCTTGCCAAACCCGTGATTGTCACATGGAAGTAGCATAAACACGGCGCATCCGTTCATGAACATTAATTTTTTTTTCTTTAATCATGAACATTAATTGATGCAAGTGAGACGAAACAAGAGACCAGAAAAGCAAATCTTCAGTGGAAGCTAGCAAGCACATTGTGCTTCATGTGGTAGTGAATAGTTTTTTTTATTATCATTTTTGGAGAGACACCTGTCCATGCTGAAGAAGTCACATGAAGGGTATGGGTGAGCAACATGGAATCCAAAGTTCCAATGCTTCTTTACTGGAGTTGAAAAGGAAGAATGTGCCTTGAAAATTGGTTTTTCACACTGATGCAATGATAGGGATTACATTGAAAATCCTTTTTTTTATGATCCAGAAACACATTTTCCCTTATCAGACTGGACATCTAGGTGACAGCAAAAAGTCAACCTCAATATCAGTTTTCTTTAATCAATTTACTGATATTTTTTAGTAACTATAGCTTTTATGTTATTCTTACCAAGCTAGTGAAATTCTTTCCAGGCTTTTCCTGCAGTGTCTTCTGATCAAACTTCATAATCTGAACCAGACCATGGTAACAACTTCTTTTTTCCTTTTCAGCAACAAAATCATCAAAACTTCAGAATCCAAGGCATGGTCTTTTTTATTTCCAAAAACCACATGCTTTTGTGTGGCTTCTTGGATGCTGCCCAGGTACTTAGAAGTTGATTTGAGCAAGTAGGGACCGTGAATGACTCGAACCTGCAATAGAATAATAACTGCGTGGGGTCTGCTATTTATGTGTTATTCTCCTTGGATTGTCCGACAAGGTTAACTGAAATCAGATCTTAATATCTCATTTTGACTTGGTCTTTTATTACAAATATGTATGTATAAGACCAGCACCAAACCCTTAATCATGTGTTAATACTTTAAAAGAGCGTTAGGTAATATGATTATTTGATGCCGTGTATGAAAATATGCTGGTATTTCTTATTTATCGTTATTATCATCATCTGATGTTTTTGCTTATATTTCATTTTATTTCTATACTTCAAAAAATATTTCAGTTTGAATTACAATTGTTAAGTAAAGAATTTAATTATGAACTTCTTTGAAAATAACAACTTGCATCCAAAGATTTCAAAAATTAAAATTGATTAAACTTAACTTTAATTTGATTGACTGCAATCTCTAAGTTATAATAGTGATAACAACAATAACATAAAGTAAAATATTAAATAAGTTTTTAGGCAAAATGGTCAAAGAATGAAAATGATATGACTAATTAACTTTGGATTTTTTTTCAATTTTCGGCATTAGTTGACCTTAAAACATTCGAATTTAATCTTCAAAATTTTCAACAATTTGATTCCCTGGGCACATTTCAAAGGAAAGTAAATAGTATAACATCAAACATAAGTATATAATGTATTGTAATTTCACACACCAATATTTCAAAATATAATTCTAACATAAGAAAATATTATGTAGAAATACTTATATATCTTTATTAATATAATTAATAATATTGTATTAAAATGGAATTTTTAAGATAATATGTATTCAATATTTATACTTATGTTACCAAAGTATTATGTTATATTATATTACATTTGCAAATATTTTGTGATTTTTATTATAATATATGCGTTTAAATGTCACCGTCATCAAATTACTATTATAATATTATTATAAAAATAAGTAGCATTAAAAAATATAGCAATAGTTTATTTATTTATGACGTTATCATCATAACAGCCATGTTAGTTAGTAACATTTTTAATATTTTATAGCGTCAATATTGATACTCGCAAATAAAAATATTTAATTTATATTTAAAAATATTAAAATAAATAAGATATAAACATCTTAATTAGAGATTTTGTGAATTCCATCCAATTTCTTGGTTGGTCAGAATTTATTAATTTTAGGATATCCTTTTGTAATAGGAAAAAAATTTTAAAAAAACAATTTAATTTGTCCCGTGTGATTTTTATTTCATGATCTTATCTGTAAAAAAAGTATATTAAATTTACATGAAAATCTTCAAGATGAATTAAAAGAAGTTGATGTTACTGGGTTCTCAAAAAAGAACAAGTAGTATTGTTACTTGCAAATTTTTATTTTAATATTGGTTCTTTACTTTGTATTTGTAATTCAAATTATTAATTTCTATTTTACAAAATTCGTCATTTTCTTGACATTTTTATTTTTAAATTTAAATATATATTTTTTTCGTTTTCTGACATTTTCTTAATTTTTCTTCTGCGAGCTAATCGAATATTTAATTCCGACGGTCAAAAGTCAAGTGGTCAACAAAGGAAGGTGTGTTTTATAATTAAAATTGTAGTTGATTTGGATTTCTTAAGCTCTTGACTTAATTATATTCTTTGACTCCTCTAAAGTGTTTAGGTCGGTGGTTGGTCCATGTCATTTAAAATGTTTAAAATTTTTAAAAATACGTATTAAGTTTTCAAAATATTTTAATTTGTTTTTAAAAAATTATGTAATTTTATTTATCTGATCTTATATTTTATCTTACGATCATTAACAAATCTTTAATCATTAAGAATGCATTTGGTAACAAAATGTTTTATAGTTTCAAACACTACAGAGAGTTGGAAGTTTAGTCTTATTATTAAATGAAATTGAATTCTACGGTAAATTATGATATAAATATTCGTACATAAAAACTTATAGTTAATAATGATATATGAAAATTTATGTAAAATTGAAAATAAAACTAAAAGTGCATTTGCAAACAGCTTTTTTTAGTTTTAAGAGTTAGATTAAAAATGTCGATTGGGCTATGTTGAGCTGATCCAACATGGTTTGACCATATTCGTCAATGGTACGGTACGAATAATTATTTGTTGAGTTGTGCTTAGGCCAACTCTCAGGTAGTTCGTATCAGGTTGACATAAAATCGACACGATCTAGCCTAGTACGAGACTACGAGGTGGATTGTCGAGGGAGGGAACGGTCAGGTCGACAGGGAAACGACTGTGTAAACGTGAGGTTATATATAGGAGACAGTTATATAGGATTAGTAAGGAAACGAATAATGTCATGCTAACATAAAATTTGTGTCATGTTGCATCGACATAATACAATTGATAAGTATAAATCAAATAAAGTTGAAGTTAATTTTATTAATAAAGTTAAAATTTTATATATTCAAATTTATATAATAATAATAAATTAAAAATAAATTGAAAGTAATTTTACAAGTTAAAATAAATTGGACGTAGAATATAATTAAAAAATAAACGTATACTTATTCCAGGCATGCTACGTGCAAACTCGCCGTAAGTTCTCCATGTCAAATACGGCGAATAAGCACACCGCGAGTTCCTACACCCTGCCTCTTCTCCTGGACTCCACACACAGAGAGCCACCACCAAACACAACAATCTACTATTCTGCTTGCATTCTTCCTTTCTCCTTCTTCTTCTTCTTCTCAGTCCAATGGGTTCTTGCATGAGTGCCTTTTCGCCAGGGATGCGGACAAAGGCGGACAGATATGCTCTACCGAGGGCGGATTCCTTCAGAAATTGGAGCTGGAGGAAGGGTAAGAGTGGTGGTGGGAGGGAGAAACGACAGGGCGGGGTTGATGGGCTCAGCGAGGAGGAGCTCCAGTGTGTCCCTGGAAGGAAGTTCGGCAACGGGGCGAGCGAAAAGGCGTGCCTTTACACGCAGCAGGGGAAGAAGGGAACCAACCAGGACGCCATGCTTCTCTGGGAGGTAAATGGACGAGGCTATTGCTTGGTTTTGGGTTTCTTTTTGCCACGAGAAATGAATGTATTTTGTGATTTGGGTTGTGATTTTCTTGAAGATTTAAGGTTCCGTTTGGGTCAAAGCAGGAGATTTGTTCCTTTGTTGCCCCTGTTCGTGCCGTTGGTTTTTGGATGGATGTCCACATTTCTACGCATACTGATTGACTTGTAATATTCAATGCTTTATCATATTGCTTGGGTTGGTTTTATCGATCATTGTGGAAGTTAATTCGTTGCTGTTAGAGTACAAATCTTGTATATGCTTTATCTTCTTCAGGTCTTTTCTCAGTTATCAAGAGGAGTAGAAACATAGTTTATAGATTTGTGATTGCCAATGTTATTGGTGTCTTTTTTGTATGGCCTTTCGTTTGTTTGACCAAGTTTTTTCTGTAATATTTTGTTTCTCTCTGTTATCACCAAATCGTTCATTCTACATACATAGACCCTGTCTAATTTTTCTTCTGGATATTGCTACTTCTCTCTTGCAACACTTTATTTCCTATATTTTGACTTATCTACCAGGATTTTGCTTCAAGAGAGGACACTGTATTTTGTGGAGTATTTGATGGTCATGGCCCAAATGGCCACCTGGTTGCTAGGAAAGTGAGGGACTCTCTTCCAGTCAAGTTGTGCAACCAATTGAAAGCTATTAGCTGTGATGCTATTGCTACTCCACCAAATGGCAGTATAGGGGAGGAAAACACAAATTTGGAAGAATATGCAGCTAATAATGCTGATGAAGAATGGATTGAACATTTAGATGTCGATGGTACTGGTAAAATCTCAGATGTGTTTTTGACTGTAAGGCAGTCTCTACTGAAAGTATTCAAGTTAATGGATAAAGAACTGAAAGTTTGTGCTTCAATTGATTGTTACTGCAGTGGTAGTACTGCCATTACTCTAGTGAAACAGGTAAAAGTTTTATCTGATCAAATCATATACATAAGTATTCAAAATATTTTAATGCTCATTTTGATGTGAATAATTGTTATAGCTACTTTCCTTGAGCATTTTTGTAGAAGATGGACCATCGAATTGGTCTTCCTAGTGGTGCACTTTTTTCGACCTTAAAATATTTGTGAAATCAGGAAAAAGGAAGGAAGATAAGTCTACACAAGCTGTAGACAGTCAGAAAAACAGGAAACTGATTTTCAGTAGGAAGCCAAAAGAGAAAAAAAATTTAAAATCAGTCTAACAACATGTCTCTGACAACAAATTGAAGAAATTCGGTCAACAACATGTGTCTAGTGGACAATGCTAAATTCAAGCATTGGACAAACCACTCCTTCCTCCAAACTCCCATTGCCATGGACACTTCTTGACCACTCTACCACCTTTTCAAGTACCATAAATTGCACCTTGTAAAGCACTTGGATAGGTTACAGAAGTCTGTAATTTCTTTCTATCCATTTGCTCCATCATTTAGCATGTGGTAGAATTATCCATATCAACATAAACTTCACGTTCATATACCCATTTTAGATGTTCATTTCTCCCAAAAGGTTTTCATATCAATCTCCATCTTCGGGATATATGACCCATCAAATCCTTCCATCATGGACCTATGGTGGACAACTGAAGACTAGGTACCACTAAAATTCAATATGTTGATGAAAAAGTGACATTTGCTAACCTAATGGTAACCACGCCATTTGGCTTTTGCATGATCAAGATTCCATTCGAAAGAAGCTACCATGCAAAGGAGCCAAATGATATTCATAGTGGTGCACAAGCTAACACACAAATGACTTCTGAGTCATGTAGGTCGTTTATTGAATGTTGTTATTTCCTTTTCACCGGTTTTCAGGCTATTATAGTGTGCAACTTGCACTTCTCCAGGGACGGGAACTTGTTATCGGAAATATTGGTGATTCCAGAGCAGTATTAGGAACCAGAGATAAAGAGAACTCGTTGGTTGCTGTACAGCTGACAGTGGATTTGAAGCCCAATCTTCCAAGTATGTCCCTGTTCTTACAGTTAAGGCTTCTTCATTCATTTTATCTATCTGTTTATTTTGTATCCAAATTTAAGACTAAAAAATTTAAAATACATAATTTAACCAAAGTTTTAGTGTTTGATGAGAATAAATAGGAAGACAAGATTCATGTAGTCAACTTCACAGAGGATTAAGGCATTATTATTGTTGACTTGTTACCCAAATTTCAGCTATTTGTCACACCAATTTGAAAGTTGAAGGTGATTAGCTATGCACAAAAATTCTATTACGTGGATAGTGTAATTCTTATTTTAATTTTTCATTTTCATTTCGAATGCACTGATGAACCTGCCTCTGCAAGGATTCAGTAGTTGTACATATGATCTTTGCAGTTGATAAGTGATAACAAAGTCCTAATGTCCCAAATTACTATGTGAAAGTCTGTCCAAACACTAAAACAACATAAATGATTTAATCCCACTATGCAGGATCCGTAGAAAGTCAGTGTACAGTTCAAAGATATTTTAGTTATGCCTGGTTTCTTCCAATTGCATTGTATATGACTGAATTTACACCTAAAAATCCCTATTTACTTTCTTCATGTAGATTAATAACTTAAGCATTTCTAAATGCTGTCCTCTATATTTCTCCCGGGTAAAAACCTCTAATAGTGAATTTCATATATGTCATTCAAATTTAGAGAACTAGGAGGAATCAATGTTGACAATACTGAAAAATTAATGGTCCTTGTTGGAGCCAAATTTACAAATGAGACCACAATGTTGCTTATCATTCTTAGAGACCAACTATATATTAACAACTGCTTACCTTTGAGGTAGTTGAGTTAGATTTGAATAAGATCTTGAAGGGAAACCTCCTTTATTTTTTAAGGAGAAGAGGGGGAAATATTTGATGAATTCTAAATTAATGAGGCATGATGGTGGTGAGAATGAAAACTTGTTTTACCATGTAATGAAATGATCAATTCATCAAAAGTCGCATGCATAATTCGAACAATCGTGACAGTTAGTTTCCTGCCATTCTCCTGCCACATGCACTATTTTGTTGGGAACCAAAAGAACTAGAAGAAGACTGAAAAAATAAGAGATGTCAAAATGGATGAGGTTTGATTTAGACCTACTAGCAGCTTCTCGACTTTTTTGCATTTTTGTGGGTAGGGTACACTGCTTGAAAACAACTGTTGGGATGTTCCTTTTGAGTCAAGACCAAACTCAGATTTTAACCATTACTTGAAAAATAAAAAAAGATTTTAAATTACATAATTCAACAGATAAAGAGAAATATGCATGTTGTCAACCTCACATAATGAAATTAAGGTATTGATTGTTGTTGTTTATGATCTGAGTAGTTGTTTCAACACTGTTCAGGGGAAACTGCTAGAATCCAGCAATGCAAGGGAAGGGTCTTTGCCTTGAAAGATGAGCCTGATGTTGCACGTGTATGGCTGCCCAATAGTGATTCACCTGGTCTTGCTATGGCTAGAGCTTTTGGCGACTTCTGTCTGAAGGAATATGGCTTAATATCTGTTCCAGATGTCACATATCATCGAATTACTGATAAAGACGAGTTCATTGTACTAGCAACTGATGGGGTATTTATTTCTCACATTATTATGCACTTCTTTATGCTGAAAATGTGTCAACTATATTGCATACGTCTAGATGTTGAATGATTCTGTAGTTTATCTGGGAAACTGCCCATCTGGTTTCCAAGGCAATATTGTAACATCACTGGGTTCCATCTATTAACTACCATGGGAATTATATCTTCAGCTTGTGCATTTTTAATAACTACTGCCTTCCAAACTGCCAAAGCCAGGCAGCATAATTAGCTTTGTTTTGTATTTTATTTTTGAATGCATTTAAAAAAGCATCATCATGTTGTCAAATCAGTTATTCTTGCAGATTTTATTTCTTGATTTTAGCTACATTCTGGGGATCAGTTTTTTAAGTTAGCTTTTATTGGCACACCCGTTTGAGTGACAACTGCCAAAACAAAGATCCAAGAATTTCCCTTCATTCACTGCTTGTTTATACTTCTAAGCTAATCCTCAGCTCTTTATTGCTTTCACATTGATGTTTTTCCAGCCAACTTGAATTTCTTCAATAAAATGTGATGTGATGGGATCTTGTCGTCTGCACAAGTGAAATTTTATTTGGTCATTTGTATAATCAAGGTCAGAACTTCCAACTATGGCCATTTGCATGTAATTGCAATAATAACCTCATGATTTGCCTGTTATTGTAACCATTTGGTATTTTTGTTGTTTGGCATAAGAGATTATATTTTGTTTTGTTGATAATCAGCTTATAACATCCTATTCTGCTTATATATATCTCCTATTCATCCCTTGCCCACTATTTAGAGTACATAAGTATCTTCTATTCTAGAACAACAAGATCATAAATGATTTTGCTACATGCAGGTTTGGGATGTTTTCTCCAATAAGGAAGTTGTGGAAATAGTGGCTTCTGCACCAACTCGTGCAACAGCTGCTAGAGCTCTTGTTGATTGTGCAGTGCGAGCATGGCGGCTTAAGTTTCCAACCTCAAAAAGTGATGACTGTGCTGTGGTCTGCCTGTTTTTGCATCCTGCACCTCCAACAGTTCATGACCATGAAACTGACTCTCAGAAGACATCAGATGGGTCTGTCAAGCCTATGTCGAGTTGCACAGACAAAGGAACTGCTGATGCAGAAGTGCATCCCCTAGTGTCGGACAGCTTTCGGCCCCACTGCTCTTCAATGGAACATCTGTATGTCCCAGTTCCTGGCAGTGCTGATGAAATCGTACCAATAGCAGATGGTACGGATGACATGCTGCCCAACAGATGCCAGTCAGCAAGAAGCCTTGCCGATTGCCTGGAGACCACAGAAGAAGAGGAATGGACTGCCCTTGAGGGTGTCACTAGAGTGAATTCCCTTCTTAATCTCCCCAGATTCATATCTGGTGACAAAGAGTTAAGTAGGATGAAGTGGTTGTAAAAGAAAGCATGGTTATAGGAAAATGGCAAAAATGCAAAGACTTCTTGCCATTCTTTTTGAAGTTTATCTGTCTTATGAAACATCCAGATTTGTCATTTCTCATAAAAAATCCCTCATTGTAATCCACTTGGTTCACAACCCAGGAACAGTGATGATCATGTTGCCTTTGAAACATTTTTCTTTTGTGAATGTCTCAGTAATTGCAGGATTAGATTATGTATTTCTTGAGGAAAAAGAAACTACGGGCTTCCATTTCTCTTGCAGATTCTTTTCAAGAATAGAAGCCAGTGAAAATGTGAGATATGTTTTCCCTTATTTTCTTGTGCAACTATTCATTGCCTAATCAAAATGTATCTTTTGAGAACATCTATTTCTTTTGTGAGTACCATCCACCCCCCCTTCCCTACTTTTGTATATGGCATTTCTCTAATGTAAAAGAGAATGATCTCATTCAAAGGGTATGGTTCTCAATTAATAATGAGCCATAAATTCTTAATCATCATTATGTGGGCAAGTATAATTATTTTTCTTGGTCCTTCACACCAAAACTTGATCAGAAAGTACAAATTTGGCATTGAGCTTCATTAGTTTTGCAATTAGACCTTCTTCCTATACATTGGTTTCATCTTTGCCCTCTTCTTAAATTGTTATTTTGATAAATATTATTCATGACAAAATTTGGTATCATTGTAATTGCCCTCATTTCTCGCATAGTGGATAATAAGCAAGAATGATTACCCGTTTTTCATTGTAAATGTTATGTATACATATTTACATTACAATAATAATTTCAGAAACTTCTTTGGTTCTAACCACAATTACATATGAATGAAAAATATTTAGATTGGATATAAGTTTTGTTTGAAAATGAGGTTTGTAAAATTTTTTACTGTATCAAATATATATTTTAATAAATAATATAATGAAAGTAAAGATTTTCACTATAATTATTAAATTTTAATTTTCGTTATTTTTCAGGAAAATTTTCTCTTACAAAATTCTGCTATTTTCATTTTTCCTTATTTGTTTTTTTCTTTTCCTATTGTCTAAAAAGTTGCCTCTGTGGATTCGACATAGAACGTTAGATTTGATTAATAAGATATAGGAAAAATAAATAAATTTTCTGCATTGTTCAAATTTTAAATTAAAAATATAAATACCGTGCGTAGTGTTGGAAGTGGTGGTGGTCACTCGTGCGCGGAAGAAAAGGGGGGTTTCATCGGAAAACAGAGAAGATTTCTGCTCCGCCTTCTCGGTTCCATTCTCCGGCGACCACCTCCTTCGAAGAAACCCTAGACCGTCTCACATTCCCGTATGGCGCCTTCGAGCAGCAGCGGCGGCGGCGGCAGCGGCAGCATGAACAGGAGCAGTAGCGGCCTGACTTTCAAGCTCCACCCTCTCGTCATCATCAACATCTCCGATCACCACACCAGGATCAAGATGCAGGCTCAGCACCATGCGCACACCGCCTCGGAAGCCTGCCAGTCCACTTGCCCTTCCAATGACGCCGTGTCAGCGTCGACGGCGACACAAACCCTTCCCCCTCCCCCTCCCAGAGTGTTCGGTTGCGTGATTGGCGTCCAGAGGGGAAGAACGGTAGAGATCTTCAACAGCTTTGAGCTCTTATATGACCCAGAGACCCACACAATCGACCGTGCCTTTCTCTTGAAGAAGCAGGAGCTTTGTAAGATATTGTCAGCTTCCGTCTTTGATCATGGTGTGATTGTAGCTTTGGTTTTTTGGTCTGATATAGTGGTTCTGTTGATGTAGACAAGAAAGTTTTCCCCGAATTTTACATTTTGGGGTGGTACGCAACAGGGAGTGATGCGGAGGAGTCTGACATGCTCATACATAAATCGGTTAGTCTTTACTGTATTCAGTGGACTTGCTTTCAGAGTTGGCTGGTTTCGGAATTAATGGAGCCTCTAGGTTCCCTATCCTACAATGATAATGCATATAGAACAAATTTTATTAGACTAGGATCAAGATATCTTGCTCCCAGACTTTGCTTCTGAACTCAGAAATCTTACCATTCGCCTCCTCATCGTCCAAATTCCAAAGTGAAGGTGTTGTTGGTTCTGGATTCCTAGTCTTGTCCATAATACAAGAAGCAAGCATATTATTGCAAATAACAAGCCAAATTTCTTATTTCTGCACAAAATCAACATGAATGCAGCCTTTGGGCATCTTCATTTTAGAAAAGATAAATACATGAGTTGGAGAGGGAACAAGATCAACTTTTTTTATCACATTCAGTAAAGTGAATCAACTTGGTGAACACAAAATAGAGAACACCTTTTGTTAACAAAATTACCATATCAATGTTGATTTGGTTGTGCTCAGAAGTTAAAAAACTGACTTGCGTCTCTGAAATTTTGCTATCATGTGTTGGTGCTTCATTCCATGCTATAAATGGTGAAATTTTCACTTAAATTGAAAATGATTAATCCTTGATGTAAATAACCTTAAATTTTCATATTTCTACTAAACTTTCAACTTATCAAATTTTTTTTTTTAAAAAAAGTGAATATAAATGTGATTATGATGAAAATATTAGATTTCTTGAAGATTAACTAACTATAAATAGATTTTATTAAAAAATAGAAAAGGTCCCTGCATGCACCTACCAAGTGTCAAAAATATTGTCTACTGTCCACCAGAGGACTTGTTTCACTAACCTCTTAATCGGAGCTAATGTTATGCCTGATAATTGGATTGGGTTAGAGGGTATTCATTCTTCCCAAAACACCTGATGGAATTGTCTTGTTTATTCTGGACGGGCATTTCATACCTCTTGCATTTATAGATGATTTTAAGTTTCTGGGAATAAGTTGAACGTATCAAGTATTGGATGGGTAACTTACTAGAAAATGATAAATTTGGAAAATTTCTCACCGAGAACTATTCCAAAAACTAGCAATTTACAGTGGTGGTTTCATTTGTTGTGATTGTTCTAAATTTCATAATGTTGTCTGGGTTTGTTTCAAAACAACTTACAGTTATTTGACTACTAAAACAAATTTCTCTTGTTATATGCATGCATTCTATGCTGGTGATTTTTATCTTATTGGTCATATTCATAGTTAAAAGGCTTTATTTTCTTTCTTATCTATGGAGACATGCTTTCTTTGTAGTTGATGGACATAAATGAAAGTCCAGTATACGTTCTTCTCAATCCTTGCATCAGCCATGCACAAAAAGATCTTCCTGTTACTATCTATGAAAGTGGTAAGTAACTTTTGTATCATCTCATTCCTTATTAAGAAGATATTTGTTTGGTTTATTGACAGGTATCATATAGTGGCCTATCTTATTTTTCTTATTAGGTAGCCATAGACTAGAGGTCTATCTTTATTCTGTTCTTTCTTTTTTCCTGCAAGGTTATTAAGTGAAATTTATCAAAAATATTTTAAACATGGATGCTTATATCAACTTTTTAAGTGGTTATTTTCCCCAAGAATTTGATGAGGAGTTTGGTTATGCTTGCAGTAATTAGGGTGCCATTCTTAGCTTGTATAAAATAAGTTTTTCAGAAATGACTAGACATAAACGTTGTGAAGGGGTTGCATGTTGATGGGTTCAACCTGTCACCTAATCAGTTGGTGACACGTGCATGCCATCACAATTAATAATTATCACATGCTTGCATGCTCGCACATGCACACACATTTGCACACACACAGGGTTGTTCCATTGCAATTAACGGCACTGACTGCAGCCATGACAGGGAGCCCTAATAGATGTGCACCCCCCCACCTTCCCCACTCATTTGAGAGGGCACAGTTAACCACACTTTAATAGCCTCATGTGTGTGTGTGTGAAGCTAGGAAAAATATGGATCAAAAAATAATGACAAATTCCAAATTCATGGATGCTTAAATGTGCACAGCCAACTATTTAAATTACTGAAAATAATCACAATATCGAATATTTGGGTAAATGCATGTATGTGTAAATGGTGTTTGAATTTTCTTTATTTTTTTAATGAAGAGAACCAACTGCTTTTTGGTTCCTGGTTCAACCAGTCTTACTGGCCCTGAGTTTGGTTCAAGTCGGAAAACACTGCTTTGAAATATGTAAATCTGGTGAATGAACATACATATATAAAAAATTAGTGTAACAAAAATGATAATGTTAAGATGAATGTGTGGTAATAGTATAAGAGATATGTTGAAATGTAGACATCCAACTCAAAACCAATTGGGTATGAGTGGAGAGGTTTCTTTCTATATTAAATTATTCTTATCTTTTAATTAGTCTATGTGGGACTATACTTTGTAACATCTCCCCTCACTTTTGGCCTTCCTTAGTGATAGGGGATCATACAAGGATTGACTTCGGAGAAACGGACCCTCGTTCCTCTCCATGAAGCATGAAAGCGTAAGGGAGATCAAAAATCAATCACACAGGCACACAAGCAATTTTACGTGGTTTGGCCAAAATGCCTATTACATGGTGGCACTAGCACTCACTCACACTATTACCATTGGAGATCTTAGGTTTAGTGTGTTACAAGCACATTATAAATAGTCCCTTATATAGGGGGAGCAATTAGGGCATCTCACAAAACTGTCACCGGAAAAACCATTCCCACCATCGAAATCTCTGATCTTTAAGATGCTCCAGTAAACTTCTGGAAGGCCTTTTCCTCAACGGAATCTTCATTGCTTGTTGCCGGACCTTCCATCATCACCGAGACTTCCAACACTCCTTATCGAAATGTCTGTCACTCCTTGCTGAACTCTCAATCGCTGCACATCGGAGTGTCGGTTCCTTGCCTAAGACTTTAACTCTTCACAAAATCTTTGACACTCCTTGCTTGTTTGTGCCCATTGTTGGAAATCCTGACATTTTCTCTCGAGATATCCATCCCACTAGAGCTGGTGAGATGGTAGACTCCACACTTTCCCAACACTTAGGTCCTACAAGTGACTTTTTTGGGTAGATGTGTGGGTCTACTAGGATCTTTTTACCCTGATACTATATTGAAATATAGACATCCATCTTAAAAACCAATTAGCTTTGAGTGGAGAAGTCTTTTTCTATATCAACTCGTTCTTATCTTTTAATTAGTCCATGTAGGACTATATTTTCCAACATTATAAGTTAAGAATTGATTTCACCTTATATAGGTTGGAGTTGCACCCATTGAAGATAAGATGACAAAAAATTATCTTAGATGGTTTGGTTATAGGGTTTTTGGTTTAGAGTGGTAACCAAGAAATTCTGGAGCAGATAGGACCCAGACTCTGATGTAATTTGCAGCTTCTGCTTGGAAGTGGAGGAATGTGTGGATCACTTGTTCTATGGCTGGCTAGGTGTGGAAGGAGCTTCCTTCAATGGTAGTGCAATGTTTGTTGACTTTTCAGACCATGTGTGGTTCTACCGTGGAAATGTTGAAACCAGATTGTTTTTTGGGCTACATACTTTTTCAAAAGCTGAAGAGTCATGGGAACCCATTATTATAGGATCAGGAAGACTATATTCAATGGAAATCGTTATCAAATGACAAATTTTCTTTGGGTCCTTACATAAAATCCTAAACAATGGGGGAGGCCAGAGGAAGGGTCTCCTCGGCATCATATATACTGATGCTGCAACTAAATTCCGATTCTTTGGATGAAAAATGGTGCAATGTGGTTTTGATTTCATCTGAGTTCTCGAAAATCCTATATGTAGAAGGTGATTAAGGTAAAAAAAATTAGAATCCTTCTCTTTAGGCTTCAACAACCTCTATATGTGTAAAGGTTACAAAATACACAATTATAAAAACACACCTAGAAATAGAAATACATAGTAACCTTACATAAAATTCCTAACACTCCTCAAGATGGAGTATAAATATCAAATGTGTCCTTTGTAAAAATATTCATTCGTTTTGATTATTGAGTGTAAGGTTTGGAAATAATCCCATCCATCACTTTATCATTGTAAAGCATAAAAGTTTTCATACCGATAATGAACCTATTGAAGATAAGTGTATGGAGACTATGCATTAGAATTTTGTTGTGCAATCTTTTTGTGAATTGTTGGTAATTATTCGTTTTAGGAGTTTTCCTACCTGTTTCAACTCAATTTCCAAGTATAGATGAAAATTCTTCAGGTAGTGTTAGACCGTCTCCATTATAGATATATCATCACTAATAAGGGACACAACCGGTTTTACCTACTCCTCAACTATCTTTTACCATAACTATTGGCCCGTTAGACTCCCCAAATCCCTTTGAGCTCTTTGTAGCCCTACAGAAGGGTAAACAAACTTGTATTACACACCCTATCTCAAACTGTTTCATATCTTTGTTTAAACTTATCTTTTTAGGAGTTTGTGTTATATATTCTTTTTGAGTTTATTCCCAAGAATCACCATGAGACTCTCCAAATTTCTCGTTAGAAAGCATCCATAGATGAGGAGATGTCTGCATTCAATGCTTGTTGAACATGGGACTTAGTTCCACATTGTCTTCTATTACTGGGTGTATATGGTGAAGCACAAAATTGATGACACAAGTGGTAGATACCTAATTCACCTAGTTGCTCATGGGTTTAGCAAAACTTTTGGGGCTGACTATGTCGAAATCATTTCTACATTAGTTAAACCTAATTCTATCTGGGTCATTCTCTCTATTGCAATCAACCTAAAGTGGGAGCTACACCATCTAGATGTGAAGAATGTATTTTTATATAGTGACTTACAAAAACAATAATTAATGGAGCAACCTTTAAGGTATGTTGATCAGGAGGAGAGTGGTATGCTACTACAAGAAAGTCATTTATGGTTTGAAACAAAGTCTAAGGGCTTGATTAGAAAAATTTAACAGAATTCTTGAATAGGGAGATTTCAAGAGGTGTGTTGTTGATCATTCAATTTTTTAGAAAACAACCAAGACTCCATTATTATTGTAGTTTATGTTGATGACACCTCCATGATAGGAGGTGATTCAATAGGTATAGTGGAGACCAAAGAATATCTGAAGATACTTTGTCACCAAGGATATAGGAAAATTATGTTACATTTTGGGAATTGAATTTGCTTACTAAAAGGAGAAGGTGACTCTTTCTAAAATGAAATATGCCTCAAATTTGTTGCAAGATAGTGGACTCATCGGGTGTATGCCAAGGAATACTCCAATAGAACAAAACCCTTAATTTTTGGGACAACACATCTAACCTATTGGATAACCTAAGTAGATACAGGAGATTCATTTGCAAATTGATGTACTTAATAGTTACTTGACAAAATATTTCTTATATGGTGGGACCCTTTTCACAAGTCATGCACAAATCAAGAGTGGTTCATTTGGAAGGAGCTATCTGGATGTTGTCTTACGTCAAAAGTGCCCCTAGAAGAGGTTTAATTTATTTAGAACATGTTCACTTAAAAATTGAAGCTTTTTACAACTCAAGATATGCTGGAGATCAAGGCAATCAGAAGACTACTTCTAGGTTTTGCACATATGTTGGTGGTAACTTAGTCACATGGCAAAGTAAAAAACATAATGTGGTTTTCAGATCTAATGCACAAGTAGAGTAACGATCTATGGCTTAGACTACATGTGAAATGATGTAGGTAAAATTCTCTGTTTACAAAAATTGGATTGACCATGAAGACTCCCATGATGGATTGTTAATAATCTCACCTTTCATGAAAGGGAAAAATATATTGAAATAGACTGTCATTATGTTTGTGATATATTGATGGTTGGGATTATTTCCAAACCTTACACTCAGCAATCAAAGTGCATGGATGTTTTTGCAAAGGACTGAGGTTTAGGTGTGTCTAAAAACTTATGTGCCAAGCTAGGTATGTTTGATATTTCTACCCTAGCTTGAAGGGGAGTGCTAGGAGTTTTATGCAAGGATATTATGTATTCCTCTTTCTGGGTTTGCTTTCGTAATTGTGTATTTTGTAACCTTTGCACATATAGAGGTGCTTGATGTGTTAATGGAATGACTCTAATTTTTTATGTCCTAATCACCTTCTACATGGGATGTCCAAATGTTACCTCAATTTTCTTTTTCTATTTGATTTAAATAGTTAGACCTTTCTCATAAAATTGACAGCTCGAAAATGTGGTATTGATCCCTTTAGTGTTGTCAAAAGTCATCATCAATCTACGACACTACCTGGTTTCCTTTTTATTTTTTCCTTGATCTTGGAAATTCGTTGGGATTTTTAGTCCTCAATGTGAAACTAAGATAAACAATTATATAATGGAAGCTCCTCCTAAAGAAAAGTAGTTCTATTCTTCAGAAGGATGAAAACAAAAGTCTTGACATGCTAACTATAAACTTTCTTACCTTTATTATAATTATTGAGGTGGGCAACTAGGTGAAATTTGTGATAAGTGCCTAGGCATTTATGCACCTCACTTTATCTTGTTTAACAAGATCCTTGTTGGGTTTTGTTTTGGATTCAGCAAGGATCCATGTATTTTTAAATGTTAAAACTTTTAGAAGTTCAAATATTTTGATATGTTCGATGTTGCGTGTATATTATTGTTGTTACAATGTTAATCTTATTCATTGTAGTATTGTTATTTGTTATTTTTATTTGATGTGTATTTCCTTGTTATTTAGAGATTAATTGAGTTACAAATACATATATCCGTGCACAATTGCTTTTAATAGAATATAATATTAATAATAAAAATAGTGAAAAATATTTTTTCTTTTAATTTTGTGATTGGCATCTACGAACCCAAGTTTGACACCTTGTGACCTGAATAACTATGACCTTGTCTTTCTCTGGACTGCCAAGAAATATTGCTACATCCTTTCCTTGATTTAAAGTTAGGAACCAACCTCAATATGGTGATAGTCTCTTCTTATTGTATGTTGATCAGTTTTACCTGTCAAAGGCGAGTTCTTGGATATTGTTGATTTTTGATTCAAAGATGTGGTTTCAAAAGTATTTCCAGACAGGATATATGTGGCAACTTTGAGCAATGTTATTTAGTCCCTTCAGTGCTTATTGCTCTAGTTGCAAGTTTGTGTACCTTTTCCACCTTTCTTGCTCTCGTTGTTGGTGGCATTTCATGTGGATAAGTTATGCAATTTGGTGTGAGATGCTTCTAGATATCAAAGTGTTATTGTGGTAAATGAATTGATTGTTGTACAATATTCAAAAGAGGTGCACGAATTGTGATTGCTCAGTAAAATTGTTATCTTTTTCTTTGACTGGCACGTTAGGTTAAAGTGGTGGTGTATGCAGCTCATCTGTCTGGAATAGAAAGTATGGTTGATGTGTTGATATTCTTATTATTTATCCACGCCATCATTTTTTCATATGCCAATTCTATTGTGCCTGATGTTTGCCTGTTTTAGTAATTGAAATTATTCTTATTAATGAGCTATAACTGATAAATGCTATTCTACTTTGCAATTTTCAACGAAGAGCTCCATGTCATTGATGGAGTACCGCAGCTGATTTTTGTTCATTCGAACTACACAATTGAGGTTTGTCCAAGCCACTGTTGATTGTATGACCAATTGGGTTACATTGAAGTAATTATCTTTTTATCTTTAGACTGTTGAGGCAGAACGGATTTCAATTGATCATGTTGCCCACTTGAAACCATCAGACGGAGGGTCAGCTGCTACCCAATGTAAATTTTCTAATTTTTTTTCCTTCTTTGAGGGGAAATTTCATTTTGTTTGCTTGTTTCTTCATTTGAGTGAATTGACTGTCTTTTCTGCTTGGCACACAGTGGCTGCACATCTTACTGGTATACACAGTGCCATCAAAATGCTGAATAGCAGAATCAGGATTCTCCATCAATATCTTACGGCTGTGCAAAGAGGTAGAACACTTGAAAATGATCATCTTATGAAGTCCTATTTTTCTGCTTGTGAACAGTTTGGCTATTTGCACTAGCATTTTTGGCTGGGCATAACACTTGTTGGCTTCCGTGCTATTATTATCCTCTAATCTATAACAAAACAGACAAAATAACTTTAAACAGCAGATTTTTTTAAGGGAAAAAAGTATGTTGCCTCAACTGTTTCAAGGGTTTTGTCCAAATACCCCTTATAAGTATGACAATCACTTGTGTACTCTTGTTTCTGATTTTTTTCTTGTTACCTTTGTTAAATTCAAATCAATCTATGTCCTTGAGTTAATGTGCTGTCAGCACCGTTTGTTTCAGTAGTTAAAAGACCTGAAATTTCAATATTACCCTTGAAAAAACATGAAATCTCCTTATTTTCCTTCTCTCCCAAGTTTACCCTTTCCTCCCTGTGGTAATTCATGTATGGTTATATGGGTTATGGATATCCGGTTAAGGATCCGGTTTCTTAATACCCTATATATATTGTACCCTTTTCTCGTAATGAAGTAGATCATCTTTTAGGGTTTCCCTTTTCACACTCCCAAAGTAGCACCCACTCTTCTCTATGCTCTGCAACCCCCTCCCTAATTCCACATTGTTCCACACCACCACACGATGACCCCCAACTCATCTGTTATACTTGCAAGGGGTGGTTTTCTTAGATAAAAACAATGTCAACAACAATAAGTTAATGGATGTAACTGATATGGTCCACTTGATAGTCAGATGACTCCCAACACAACACAGAAGATTCGGAACTTAAAATCCCTGTAGCCTTTTAATTTTGGTGATGTAACATGGAACAGTTGTCACCACCTGTCCATTTCCAGATTTTCTGCTACATATCCTCGTGCTCTGCTTACATGCATCTGGCTTTTGGATTCATGTGGGGATAGCAAAAAGTTGCAATTCGATGTTCCGGTCTTTGTTCCAATCCTCTGAATTTCTAATTCCATAGCGTGGGTCACTCTGTCACAGCGACACCCACAAGTAGAGGGTGTTCTCCAACTGGGTTTGTGTGTGAAGTGTCTTGTGTCTTGCGAATGAGCCCCACTGCCCTTGTTCTCCAAGGATGAACTTCCAGTTCGTGATTTGGCGTGGAAAATGATGAATTTTTCTTGGTGAGAGGCTGCTTGTTGCATTGCTTGAGTGATGGTGAAGGCTGTGGCTCCACTGTCATGGCCCTCCAAGGCTGATATTCAAACACAAAGGGAGAACTGAGATGGTGTTGGTGGGTACAAAGAAAGGCGAAGGCATGTAAATTGGGTTAAGTTTGAGGGCAGGGTTTTCATTTCCAATGTTGGATTCGAGTTAACCAACCTTGAGTTGATAAATCTTGAACGTAAGGTGATGGTAGGAATACAAAAGTAAGGAATTTAAATTTAACAAGGTTATATATATAATAATCACTCCCACGGGTATATGAGTGATTGTCAGACTTATCAAAGGTATTTGGGTAAAAACCCATGTTTTAAAGATGTTTTTGATAGCCCCCTGTGGTTCTAATAATTTTTTTATTACCTATAACAATTCTTGGGTTTGTAAGCAGGTGACATGCCTGTCGACAATTCACTGCTTAGGCAGGTTTCAAGCCTTTTAAGAAGATTGCCAGCCCTTGAGTCAGAGAAATTTCAAGATGATTTTCTGACGGTGAGCCATCAATCTCTGCGGTGGTTATCTCTTGCTTTCAGTGTAATCTTGGTCTTTATCATGGGATTCATTTAAGGGATTTTAGTTCCCAACAATATTTTACGATAATATGGATGTATTCCCATTCTGCAAGCAAGTTAACATGATTAAAGGACATATGGGCATATGGTTGCATACCTCTAGTCAACTTGCATGTTTTTACTTTAGGTGATAATAAGTTATTTTCACTCTCTTATGCAGGAATTCAATGACACGCTCCTAATCACTTATTTAGCGATGTTTACAAACTGTGCAAGGTATGTACATGCTTTTAGTATATTGTTTTAAAAATAATTTTGTTCTTGTTAGAAGACTCTACATGCTTACGATATATTATGCTAGTCAATGGAAAAGAAAATTATATATTTTGAGAATACTGAAAAGAAAGAGATTTGCAGATCCTTAATTCCATGTCTTATGGCAATCCCATATTGATACCAAAATGTTTAAAAATAATAGAATTGCATCACACCCCAAGCCCAATTTGAAGCTTGGGTCAAACTCAGCTGACAGCTGAACTTTCTAGCCCATTATTTCAAAAATAAAAGCATAATCGTTTTGCTTCTTTAATGCCATTTTCCATGCTTAGGATTGCACCTTGCTATTTTAGGGATTTTACCTTGAATTAGTGTTGGTATATTTCCATCTTGAGTGTCGATTACCATCTATTGATATAGGCTTGGTGCCGAATCGATATTTGATTTGAGTGCCATGGCCCTCGTTCAATCCTTAAGCTCACCCCAGCTCTAATTCGTAAGCGACCGGTCTGGACTATCAATGTTTTGGGTAGTTTATGTCAAACATTGCAACCAATCGCTGAAGTCAAGAATGATTTTTTGATCTTTTCTCTATTTACATCCCTGGTTTTGGAAGTAGTCGCAATATGTGGACATCTTGGAAGGAAGGG
Source organism: Amphibolis antarctica (assembly GCA_024699675.1). NCBI lineage: Eukaryota > Viridiplantae > Streptophyta > Magnoliopsida > Alismatales > Cymodoceaceae > Amphibolis > Amphibolis antarctica. The sequence goes on from JAMKPZ010000240.1 coordinate 116,926, forward strand.
TATATGTGAAATTCTGTGTCCACCAATGTTTTTGAAAATTGACGTTATCTTGCACAATCAATTCTTTGTCAGAGAAACATCATACGGCCTGTGCTTCTGAAACTTCTGCTTGACATTTGGAAAATATCAGGAGGCATGATCATATGGGACTTCAATACGTGATAGAAGAAAAAAAAAATGCCATATGAACTTCATGCCAAGTGGAAAATTACATTTCTGAATGGTTTACTGACTACCGAGTTTGTCTGTTTTTCAGCACCATGAATGATCTTGTGGATAAATTCAGCACGGCGTACGACAGACACAGCAGAAGAGGAGGCCGTACTGCTTTCCTATAATAATTCAATGTGCAGCTGAAGTCAAGACTCAAGCTCTCTCTCCCTCTTTTTTTATTTTTATTTTTTGGTTTTCAAATATGAGTTGCAGTACAGCAACGAAGAAAATTTGGAAGGTCTCACGCGCCTAAAATGTTAACCCTTGTTTTTGATTGGTTTTCGATTATTGATTTTTCATTTTTGGTCGAGATCAGATGCCTAGTCCCTTAAAGGTGGGTGGTTAGCATCAGCTTCAGTGCTGCAAAATATTATTAAATGCGATTCTAGAATCATCTTTCTAATTAATGACTAATGATTTCTTCATTCCTTGCCATATTCTGTCTGCCTGGCTTTGTGCTTGACAATAAATTAATCTATGGAAAAGCAACGGTGCAGCCAATTCGGTGCTTCCTCTACCGGGCAGAAGATGGCCTCTCTTGCAGAGATTATGGAGACCAAAGTTTTGGGTTCAAGTCCGGTGAATGAAAATGAACTCTCCTGTTCTGTGGTGCTTGTAAGTTCGGTTGAACGTACAGAACGATGTCACGCACATGTTTCATGTTTGTATTACATTATATCAAAAGGTGTCAATAATTACATACATCATAAGTGTGCTAGTGGGCGTGTAGTTTGGTTAAGTTGAATCGAATCAAACATAAAATCAGAACACCACCTCATATGTGATATGATTATGGTAGTCCATTCTCATGTGAAAGATCAAATGGTTGGTTGGTTGGAGCCGATGCTTCTATCATGGACTTAGATTTTTAGATCTTAAATTTAATTTGAAAACATTTCGCTAAATGTAAAAATCACTTTAACGTGCCGATGATGTAGGTAAATTTTTGAGATAATTTTTTTATATTAATATTATCATAATATTTAATTACATTAACATTAAAAAATATGATTTTAACGTCAACATTATCTATTTAAATATTTTAAAAAATAATTCTTATGATTTGTCTTTTTGAATGACATAAGAGTAAAAAAAAGAAAATGTAAAGATTGCATTTGAAAAGAAAAATTGAAAAAATCACTTTTTGTTGTTTTCCAAATGCACCTTTAATGATACGTTGAGACTGAAAATACATCAAGAATTCAATCAAGGTTAAGTACAGTAATAACCAGAAACACCACAGATGAGATACACATACATGGGTAGATCTTTTTCAAGTGCAAACAAGGAAGGCTGTGGCAAGTCAATAATTCTCCTATGCAGCAAACTGGTGAAACCACCAGCCGTCCCTGCAACCCATCTCGCAGCCATTGATGCATACAAACGACCATGGTCTGTTTGCAGGTACAGGGGGCTGCAACATCTCACATCTATGTCCAAAGCATGTCTCACAGACGCCTAGCCAACGCAAGCTTTGAAAGGACGTCCCCAATACTAGTAGTTGGTATGACTGGTGGGACAATCCAGTGCAGTGGTAAAGATCAAGCTTCCGAAGTGGATGTCGTCTACCCTTGGTGTCATTTGCCGAACCCAGGGCAGTTATGGAGGCATCAGTGATGTGGAAACAGCCCCGGAGACAAAGCTCACTGAGAGATTTACAGACATTTGCTATGGTATAGATGGATCCATCTGTTATTCCACCCATGTTACCTAAATCAAGGGAAGAAAGTGTTCTGCTTAGAATCCCATGCTCAGGCAGGAGTGCCGAAATTCCGAGGTCGCTTACTCCATTGCATCCTCTGATGCTAAGAGAAATGACTGGTGATTTGCAATTGCCAAGAGTAGACAGTCCGATATCGGTTATGTTAGTATTGCCAAGATCCAATTTGGTTAGATTGCTGAGTTCCGAAATTGAGATTAGTCCTTCATCGCCTATGCATTTGCAGCCAGAGAAGTCCAACACCTCCAGATTCTTAAAGAAGCAAAGGCTCTTAGCAGTAAAACAAGTCAAGAGGCTGCATGATATGAGTTTCAGATCAACAAGTGAACATAGAGCATCAGAGATGCCATAGAAGGACAAGTCCGTCAGTGCAAACGCATCGACAATTTCGAGCTTTTGCACCTTCCTGCAGGAATGCAGAATCGATCTGTAGCCAGCATCTGTCACTCTTGCAAATCCAGAGAGCCTGATGAACTCCAAGTTTGTACACTTTTCGGCAAGGAACATAATTCCCAAGTCATTGACCTGTTCAAATTTCAAGTATTTGCGAGTGAGAGAAAGGCTAATCAATTGGTTGAAAGAGCCTAATAGCTGAAGTCCGTCATTGGTTAAGTCATGATGCCGTTGTCGTTTCTCCATGTGTGAGTCTTCAAGGCATAGTTCAATCAGATGATGGAGACTGCTAACAATTACAGATAGCAAGTCATCTGTTATGTAATCCAATACAAGAGATAAGGACTGCAGTTGGAAGCTCAATAGCCTTGGATGGTTTGGAACGTTAGAAGTGGTAGTAGCCAATATTGCATTTCTGCTGCACCCTCCTCTTAGTAAACATGTCTTAATTTCTTGTTCAGATGCTGGCTGCAACAGTAGAACTTTCAAAGTCTTTGGAAGATCAATGTTCCAAATATCTTCTTCATAGTGACCAAAATATGGAATTTTTATCCATAAAGTCTGCACAAGGGGAGATGTAAAATTGCTCACGTCAGTAACATCACACTATTAAGAATATTATTGAAAAAGAAGCAAAAATAACTATCACTATACTGCAATATGCATGGCACAGACATTCAGTGAAAGTACATGACATCTAAAGGGAGATAGAATCAAGGAACCACCTCCAAGTGCAAGCATGCCTTAAGTAATACTGTGGTTATGTTTCTTTTCCAGTCCTGAGATGATCCTAGATCAGGGATGCAGATTACTTCCATCATGAAGATTCTGAAATGAAATAGCAATCCACAGTTAAAAATTGCTTCCTAGGGGCACATGCAACTAGGATGGTCTTATGATCATCGGAAGCAACAAATAGAACAAATTGGTAAATATTAAACAAATGAATTCAAGATTCCACAAATGAATACAAATAGCCCAATCTTGCAACTACAAGATTGGAAGTTTGGCAAGAGAAAAAACATCATCACTAACTTAACTGTCAAGGGAACATGTAGTAACCATGGAAATATATCTTTTGTCATTTTTTTGTTGAAAACCTGATATCTTCCATCAGTGCTGATGAGCATAAATCTTGAAGACTTACGTCTAAGATATTATTATTCTCAGCATAACATGAAGAAATACCTTGAGAAGAATATTGAAAAAAGGTGAACAATATGCCAAAAAGCTCCAAACTATGAATTAAGTTTTCAATTGGCATGGCCATCTTAAATGGCTAGATATAATTTTGAAGCATGCTGAGCAAGTTTACACGACCAGTTAGTTGATCACAATTGAATCTTGCAGAATCCCCCCAACATGGATACAAAGATAAAATCTCAATGGCGTGATATTTTGTTCCAAACCTTAAATTAGGGCATGCTTCTCCGATTTCTGTTAAAACTGATGTTGAGAAGAGCTGACAATTGAGTAATACAAGTTTGTGAAGATTATTCTTGGCAAAAATCTTAGCCGAAGAGTCATAAAGATGGCGACAGTCAAGAGTAAGACTCCTAAGGACCTTGTTATCCCCAAGAACCCTTTGCAAGGTATGGATGTCAAATGTAAATCCCTGAAAATTAACCCACAATTGAATCAGCCAAAGATGATGGATTTCAAATAGGGCGTAGAAAGTAGTAAGAACATTGGGCAGAAAGCATTCATAGAGTTTGGAAAAGCTATGAACAATAGAAGCAGATAAACAATAGATATTAACAATGGTCTCTTTGAAGACATCTAACACAACTGGAACCAAACAAATAGGCATATCAACAAACATTGTTAATCCCAAATGAAATGAACAGTTTTATTTCATCGTACTGTTCACTCAGTCCAGAAGCAAGGATTCACATCTACATGCTTACATATTCTACGACAAGCAATTACCAGTAGCAACGCACTACACATAATCAAAACACCAACGAGGTTTCCCTCTTCATCCTGAAACGGAAGGAACATCAAAAGGCAACGAACACCCAAATGGAAAAAAGAAAAGAGACAATTTTTCCTAAAATAGGATACAATTAGATTACCCACAACGAGAAAGCGGACAACAGAAGGAGCATACCGAGAGGTCGAGAGTGGTGGTGGAGGACAAAGCTTGCGCGACCAACTTGTTGAAGATTCTGCAAACGGGGGCTGCACAACAGAGGGATTCGAAGTCGAGTCT